>OX387252.1:7654818-7684818 GCA_947562095.1 Branchellion lobata | reverse complement strand
ATCTTTGTAATCAATAATTTTGAGTGGAACTGAGTTTCCTGAGCCAGTATACTAGGTAACTATCCATAGAACAAACCATTTAAAAGGCTTAAACTTATAAGTGCAGTGTTAAATCCATTGAGTCGTTTTGCTGTAGAAGCAACCAATGCAACCCTAGAAGACCGCATGTACGAATTGTACACACAATACACGTGTACAACACGTACACACGTCATCACACCGTTGTAGTGTACGCCACTGTACAAGGATACTGTGTATTGTGATGTTTTATCTGTGTATACTTTCGAAAGATGTATGTATACAAATTGAGGAAAAATTATTTTATTAACTAATAAAATGTTCAATGACACCAATTCGTATATGATATCAATGATATCAATTCGTATTTCAATTTGGTTCATTGTCATTTATTGTGTTTTATTTGTTGTTTTATTTTCATGTTTCATTGTATTTCATTGTATTCTGGTGTATTTTTTTTGTATTCTGGTGTATTTTTTTTGTATTCTGGTGTATTTTTTTTTGTATTCTGGTGTATTTTTTTGTACTTTCTTTTGATGTAACGCATAGTATCGTATCATATTTTCATGTATTACAATGTATTTTAAGTTTGTATTTTAAAATAATTTTATTCTCCAGTGTATCATTCTAGTATCATGGGCTCTCTAGCTCCACTGCCCGTGTAATCTTTCGCAAAGCAAATAACAACCCCATCTTAAGCTAATCTTACCTAAATCCAATCCTAGCCTAATTAATCAATAATTTCAAGTTAATCAATAATTCCAATCTTATCAATAATCTTAATCTAATCAATACATTTATAAAGCGCTTCACCAGTAACCATGCTGATTGAGGTCTTTATATAAAAAATTGAATCTTATCTTTTTTCTAATTTGCACACAAAAGACACAGTTCATCATCTTTCACTATAGTTTGAATTTCTGAAAGCTTTAAAAAGTTTTAAGCAGTTTTCATACAAAAATCCATTGAGTAAATACTGGAGTAAGAAAGTGGTGATATGAGTGGTAAAAGGTATTAAAGCCTCTGAATATGTAAAATAGATGAAATAAAATTAAAAAAATAAACTTAAAAAACTTTAAATGATTCGTAGAAACAAATTTTAACACCTCAACTGAATAAATGGGAATTAACTTTAAATTTGAACAAAATATTTTTAATAAAAACTTTAAATTAAATGTATTTTAAACAGTAAAACCTTTAAATTCAATAAACCAAATCGGTTCTTTCGTGAGTCCCTTTCTGGAAAGATCTCCATGCGATGGCCTACCTTTCCAGGTGTGCATGCATAGACTCAATGAGGACTCCTAACACAAGTTACACCTCCAAGTCAACGTTTTGAAAATTCAAAAAAATAACTGAGAAGAAGATTTGATACCAATGGGCGAAAAGGTTCAATATACATACTAATATTATGACTCTAAAATTATATTTATCATTATTAATTTTATTTTGATTTATATTATTTAAAGCGATTTATATTATTATTGTTTTTATTTATAATGTTTAAATTTTTTTACATTGTTGAAATTTTAATTTATAATATTTAAAATAAATAACTCTATTAATATTTTAATGTATAATATCATCAATTAATAAAACAAATATCGCAATTTATAATTTTATAAATTAATAAAAAAATATATAAATTTTTTAGTATATTAAACCAGCTATATAGACATCTAAGAGTTTAAGTCATTATTCCGCGAGTTAAGACCTTCTAAATGAATACTGTGCGTGAAGCTATCAGTGTTTTTCCAACCCACTACAAAGCTACCTTCTGTGACACCGCTAGTAATGCCCTGGCAAAACATTTCGATTGAAGACTAAAATATTAGAGCAGGTTAGCTTGGATTGGATGAAGTGAAACTAGAGTAGACTAAATAAGGTGAGTTTGTAGTAAACTAAATAAAATGACATTAGAGTAAACTAAATAAGATGATATTATGGTAGACTAAAAAAGAGGAGATAATAGTAGACTAAAGAAGAGGAGATAATAGTAGACTAAATAAAATGAGATTATAGCATGAGGTTATTGTGGCCTCGAAACTCTACGGGGTTAATGCCACTATAATAATATGCGTGTTTGTATTGTATTGTATTGTATTGTATTGTATTGTATTGTATTGTATTGTATTGTATTGTATTGTATAGCAGACTAAATAAGATGAGATGAGATTAGATAAGATTAAATGGGATAAGATGAGATAGGATTAGATAAAATTCGATGAAATAAGATTAGATACAATGATCCAAGAGGTAAACATTTTGCGCTGTAAGTGAAGTTTGTATAGAATAGGGCTGCAGTTTCGAATCTAACTTAACCAATGTTTTTCACATAACTTGTTAAAGTATTCTTTATAGCCATTTTAAAATAAAATTTAACGAGGACTGTACACATGGTTCGGTCAAATCAGACCGAAATGGTTAGTCTAGACAAAATTTGATTAAATTATATTAAATATATTTTTTAAAATTAAATATATTTAAAAAAAATAAAATTAAATCTATTTTTTTAAATTAAATATATTAAAAAAAATAAAATAAAATCTTTTTTTTATAAATTAAATCAAATTAAATCAAATTACTACTGGCAAAGAATCGTGCAGACAGCTTCAGCCACGCCTCAAGTATCCCACCTCTGATACTCCTTATCACCTTACAACTAGCCTTCCAATGAACCTTCTAATCTTCCATCTAACCACTCACCTAATTAATTATTCAACTAATTATTCAGCTATGCTTTTAATTAGTTTTTAAATTAATTTTATAAATAACTTTTTAATTGATTTTATAATTAAATTTTTAATTGATTTTATAATAAACATTTTAATTAACATTCTAATTAAATTTTTTAATTAAATTTAAGCTAATATTTCAATTAACTCAATTAACCTTCTAATCAACTTCCCACTCAACCCTCTAATAGTCAATGAGTTTCTTCTCGGGCTGCTTGAAGTAGTACACCCAATAGATGCAGTTGAAGATGGTGAAGGTGAGAGGGAAGAACTTTCTGGAAAGTTTGTCCACAGCTCTGGCTCTCTTCTTGCCGTCTGGTTCAGGCGTGTTGGCTGATAGTTTGGGTCTGGGCTGAAGTTTGGTAGGGGTGTCGATTGAGAAGTTTTAAAGGAAATATCACGTTTTTTTAATTTTTGTATTTGGCTTTTATTTTATAATAATATTTTGATTTAATTTCAAAAAAATAATTCGGTTTTTATTTATATTTTGGAAGTAATATTAAGATTTAATTTGTTTTATTTTATCAAATGCGTCTCCCATCTCACCTTGCAGCACTTCAGTACGGAGGCGGCCTTCCTTCTCTGCGCCTGCGAAAATAGCTTATCTCAGCCAATCGATCCAAGCCGCTTAATTGGATACAATTTGAAGGTTTCTTAAAAGTAAGGAGTATATAATCCACACAAAGCCACCACTGCACAGCCACACAGCAACACACATCCACACACAGCCACCACTGCACAGCCACACATCAACACACATCCACACACAGCCACCACTGCACAGCCACACAGCAACACACATCCACACACAGCCACCACTGCACAACCACATAGCAACACACATCCACACACAGCCACTACTGCACAGCCACACAGCAACACACATCCACACACAGCCACCACTGCACAGCCCCACAGCAACACACATCCACACACAGCAACACACATCCACACACAGCCACCACCTGCTGCACGGCCACACACGAACTCGAAGGGTTTCTTTTGAGAATGGGTCCTGGCTGTTGTCCTCTCGTCGTCTTTTTCACCTTGGGAGCGGTGGCGGTGGTGGAGGTGATGGTGGTGGTGGTGGCGTGCTGTGGCACGTTGCGAACAGAATGGTGAGTCTAATCTAATTTGATCTAATTTCATTTTATTTTTGGAAAAATTTATTATTAACATATTACTCGCTACCACCTTTCTGGCCAGCACGTTGACGACAGCGTACTCGATGAGAGACGTGAAGACGAAGACCAGACACACGATCATCCACACGTCAATGGCCTTGATGTACGACACCCTGGGAAGGGTGGATCTGGAAGGGGAGGAAGCAAGAAATATGATTAGAAAGAGGAGAAAGAAAAAGTGGAAAAAGAAAATATGGAAAAAGAGAAGGGGGAGAAGAAAGAGGTGAAAAAGAAGAAAAAAGTAAGAAGAATAGAATGAAGTGTTTGAATATAAAAACCAACAAAATTTTAAACCTCAAACAATACATCCTTCTCTCCCTATCTTTCGCTCTTTCTTCTTACAGTTTTTTATCTTATTTCCTTCATCCCCTTCACACACTTTTCTTTCTCGTTATTTCTCCCTCCCAGTACCTGGCTCCACTGCTCATGGTGGTGGTGGTGAGGACGGTGAGAAGGCCGATGGACACCCTGGCGGGAGATGCATCCACGTTGATCCAGAAGGACACCCACGACAAGATCACTATCAACACGCTAGGTACGTACACCTGTAAAAAAAGAGGTTTACTCTAATCTAAGCTATTTTAATCTAATCTAATCTAATCTAATTTACTTTAATCTACTCTAATCTGATGGAATGAGGGGTTGACCTTTGCTGACGAATAGTATTAATTACCAGCAATGAATAAAAGATATTTCAATGGTTCTCGGAAAAAGAAGAAGTTAAGGAAACCTGGATGAGGAAGTATCCAAGGTCCCTCTTGAGGATAAAGTTGATTTCCAGGCATGGGTACGAGCCTGGGTGTGGTTGTTGTTGTCTACTTCGTTATATGAGCTAGAATCTTGAAGTGTATTTGGAATCAACACATTGATTCCACAGAGACGAAACACTCTCGCCCCACATTCCTCCCCCCCCCTCCCACACACACACACACACACACACACACACACACACACACACACACACACACACACACACACACACACACACACACACAAACACACCAGTGGTATAGTTCTGTGAGCAGTCTCTATGGGAACTGTTGACCAGGGTGAACTGGGGCAGCTGCAGGTCTCCTGACTTGGCGATCATGTCCTCCATCGCCCTGAAGTACATAGTCTTCATCTGGTAACCAACTGTGGGAGGAGGCTTCAACCGTCATAAAGATTTAATAGAGGTGGGAGGAAGGAAGGTTTGTCTGTGGGTGGGAGGAATGAAGGTTTGTCTGTGGGTGGGAGGAAGGGAGGTTTGTCTGTGGGTGGGAGGAAAGGAGGTACGTCTGTGGGTGGGAGGAAGGGAGGTTTGTCTGTGGGTAGGAGGAAGGGAGGTTTGTCTGTGGGGGGGAGGAAGGGAGGTTTGTCTGTGGGGGGGAGGAAGGGAGGTTTGTCTGTGGGGGGGAGGAAGGGAGGTTTGTCTGTGGGTGGGAAGAAGGGAGGTTTGTCTGTGGGTGGGAGGAAAGGAGGTACGTCTGTGGGTGGGAGGAAAGGAGGTACGTCTGTGGGTGGGAGGAAGGGAGGTACGTCTGTGGGTGGGAGGAAGGGAGGTACGTCTGTGGGGGGGAGGAAGGGAGGTTTGTCTGTGGGGGGGAGGAAGGGAGGTTTGTCTGTGGGGGGGAGGAAGGGAGGTTTGTCTGTGGGTGGGAAGAAGGGAGGTTTGTCTGTGGGTGGGAAGAAGGGAGGTTTGTCTGTGGGTGGGAAGAAGGGAGGTTTGTCTGTGGGGGGGAGGAAGGGAGGTTTGTCTGTGGGTGGGAGGAAGGGAGGTTTGTCTGTGGGGGGGAGATTGGTTCATTGTTTGTCAAGGATTTGACCAGTGTGAGCTGAGGTTAGAGTTGGAACTACTGGGGAATGAGGAATAAAACGATTTCTAGTTTCCTTTTTTTGTTGTGTTTTAGGGTAGTTTAGCGTATCAACAATTTAGCAAAAAGTATAAAATGTAAATACAAAACCTTCCGTTTTTGCTTCGGTTTAAATGTTACCTTCCATCATTTTCCATGTATGTTTCTTTCTTCAAATCCCCCAATTTTTGAATATTATGCAAAAACCGCTAAGTACGTCATCTTCACCACTTTCACCACCATCACCATTCCTTCCACCACCATCATCACCATTTCCACCATCCTCACCACCACCACCACTCACAGCTTTCGAAGGCCATCGGACACACCTGCGTGTCCATGGGGAACTTCTCTAACGTCATGAGACAGGAGAGGGTGGCTGTGATTCTGTGGTGGAAGTGTGGTGGAAGTGTGGTGGAAGTGTGGTAGAAGTGTGTTGAAAGTGTGGTGAAAGTGGGGTGAAAGTGAGGTGAAAGTGTGGTGGAAGTGTGGTGGAAGTGTGGTGGAAGTGTGGTGGAAGTGTGGTGGAAGTGTGGTGGAAGTGGGGTGAAAGTGAGGTGAAAGTGTGGTGGAAGTGTGGTGGAAGTGTGGTGGAAGTGTGGTGGAAGTGTGGTGGAAGTGTGGTGGAAGTGTGGTGGAAGTGTGGTGGAAGTGTGGTGGAAGTGTGGTGGAAGTGGGGTGAAAGTGAGGTGAAAGTGTGGTGGAAGTGTGGTGGAAGTGTGGTGGAAGTGTGGTGGAAGTGTGGTGGAAGTGTGGTGGAAGTGTGGTGGAAGTGTGGTGGAAGTGTGGTGGAAGTGTGGTGGAAGTGGGGTGAAAGTGAGGTGAAAGTGTGGTGGAAGTGTGGTGGAAGTGTGGTGGAAGTGTGGTGGAAGTGTGGTGGAAGTGTGGTGGAAGTGTGGTGGAAGTGGGGTGAAAGTGAGGTGAAAGTGTGGTGGAAGTGTGGTGGAAGTGTGGTGGAAGTGTGGTGGAAGTGTTGTGGAAGTGTGGTGGAAGTGTGGTGGAAGTGTGGTAGAAGTGTGGTGGAAGTGTGGTGGAAGTGTGGTGGAAGTGTGGTGGAAGTGTGGTGGAAGTGTGGTGGAAGTGTGGTGGAAGTGTGGTGGAAGTGTGGTGGAAGTGTGGTGGAAGTGTGGTGGAAGTGGGGTGGAAGTGTGGTGGAAGTGGGGTGAAAGTGTGGTGGAAGTGAGGTGAAAGTGAGGTGAAAGTGTGGTGGAAGTGTGGTGGAAGTGTGGTGGAAGTGTGGTGGAAGTGAGGTGAAAGTGAGGTGAAAGTGAGGTGAAAGTGAGGTGAAAGTGTGGTGGAAGTGTGGTGGAAGTGGGGTGGAAGTGTGGTGGAAGTGAGGTGAAAGTGTGGTGGAAGTGTGGTGGAAGTGAGGTGAAAGTGTGGTGGAAGTGTGGTGGAAGTGTGGTGGAAGTGAGGTGAAAGTGAGGTGAAAGTGTGGTGGAAGTGTGGTGGAAGTGTGGTGGAAGTGTGGTGGAAGTGAGGTGAAAGTGAGGTGAAAGTGTGGTGGAATTGTGGTGGAATTGTGGTGGAAGTGTGGTGGAAGTGAGGTGAAAGTGTGGTGGAAGTGAGGTGAAAGTGAGGTGAAAGTGTGGTGGAAGTGTGGTGGAAGTGTGGTGGAAGTGGGGTGAAAGTGAGGTGAAAGTGTGGTGGAAGTGTGGTGGAAGTGTGGTGGAAGTGTGGTGGAAGTGTGGTGGAAGTGTGGTGGAAGTGTGGTGGAAGTGTGGTGGAAGTGTGGTGGA
This sequence comes from Branchellion lobata, assembly GCA_947562095.1. Lineage (NCBI taxonomy): Eukaryota > Metazoa > Annelida > Clitellata > Hirudinida > Piscicolidae > Branchellion > Branchellion lobata. The sequence continues at coordinate 7,677,310 of OX387252.1, read as the reverse complement.
AGTGTGGTGGAAGTGGGGTGAAAGTGAGGTGAAAGTGTGGTGGAAGTGTGGTGGAAGTGTGGTGGAAGTGTGGTGGAAGTGTGGTGGAAGTGTGGTGGAAGTGTGGTGGAAGTGTGGTGGAAGTGTGGTGGAAGTGGGGTGAAAGTGAGGTGAAAGTGTGGTGGAAGTGTGGTGGAAGTGTGGTGGAAGTGTGGTGGAAGTGTGGTGGAAGTGTGGTGGAAGTGTGGTGGAAGTGGGGTGAAAGTGAGGTGAAAGTGTGGTGGAAGTGTGGTGGAAGTGTGGTGGAAGTGTGGTGGAAGTGTTGTGGAAGTGTGGTGGAAGTGTGGTGGAAGTGTGGTAGAAGTGTGGTGGAAGTGTGGTGGAAGTGTGGTGGAAGTGTGGTGGAAGTGTGGTGGAAGTGTGGTGGAAGTGTGGTGGAAGTGTGGTGGAAGTGTGGTGGAAGTGTGGTGGAAGTGTGGTGGAAGTGGGGTGGAAGTGTGGTGGAAGTGGGGTGAAAGTGTGGTGGAAGTGAGGTGAAAGTGAGGTGAAAGTGTGGTGGAAGTGTGGTGGAAGTGTGGTGGAAGTGTGGTGGAAGTGAGGTGAAAGTGAGGTGAAAGTGAGGTGAAAGTGAGGTGAAAGTGTGGTGGAAGTGTGGTGGAAGTGGGGTGGAAGTGTGGTGGAAGTGAGGTGAAAGTGTGGTGGAAGTGTGGTGGAAGTGAGGTGAAAGTGTGGTGGAAGTGTGGTGGAAGTGTGGTGGAAGTGAGGTGAAAGTGAGGTGAAAGTGTGGTGGAAGTGTGGTGGAAGTGTGGTGGAAGTGTGGTGGAAGTGTGGTGGAAGTGTGGTGGAAGTGTGGTGGAAGTGTGGTGGAAGTGTGGTGGAAGTGGGGTGAAAGTGAGGTGAAAGTGTGGTGGAAGTGTGGTGGAAGTGTGGTGGAAGTGTGGTGGAAGTGTGGTGGAAGTGTGGTGGAAGTGTGGTGGAAGTGTGGTGGAAGTGTGGTGGAAGTGTGGTGGAAGTGTGGTGGAAGTGAGGTGAAAGTGAGGTGAAAGTGTGGTGGAATTGTGGTGGAATTGTGGTGGAAGTGTGGTGGAAGTGTGGTGGAATTGTGGTGGAATTGTGGTGGAAGTGTGGTGGAAGTGTGGTGGAAGTGGGGTGAAAGTGGGGTAAAAGTGTGGTGAAAGTTTGGAAGAAATGGTGATTGTTTATGAAAACTTGGTGATTCTAAAAAAGAGTTTTTGGTGGTTGTGTGGTAGAAAAACTGATGGTGTTTCATAATGAAAAGGAAAAAGAGCAGAAAAAAATTAAAATGAAAAAAAGAAAAAGAAAGAAAGAAAAAAAAATGGGAAAAAAAAGAAAAGAAAAGAATAAAATAAAAGAGATGAAGAAGAAAAAAATGAATAATGAAAAACGAAAGAAAAAAAGAGAATGACAAAAAAACTGTTTAATAATAAAAAAAGAAAAAAAGGTAGAAGAAGAAAAATAAGAAAAATGAAAAAAAAAAAAAAAAAAAAAAAAAAAAAAAGGGAAAGAGGGAGGAGAAGGCGGACGTACTTGGTGACGTACCACACGATCCCCTTGTTGCTCAGCTTCATGAAGCGATTGTCAACTGTGACTGAGTGGAAACTGGCTCCTGTGTGGTGGTGGTAGTTGGTGGTGGTGGGTAGTAGTTGGTGGTGGTGGGTAGTAGTTGGTGGTGGGTAGTAGTTGGTGGTGGGTGGTGGTGGGTAGTAGTTGGTGGTGGTGGGTGGTGGTGGTGGTTGGTGGTTGGGGGTGGTGGTTGGTGGTGGTGGTTGGGGGGGTTTATAGGGTTGGTGGATGGTGGTGGTTGGTGGATGGTTTTTGGGGTGGTGGGTGATGGTGGGTGGTGATGGGTGATAGTAGTTGGTGATGGTTGATGGTGGAAGGTGGTTGGTGGGTGATGGTGGGTGATGAGGGATGGTGGTTTATATATGATATTGATAGTTGAATCGTGACTATTGCTATTGAGTAAGTCGATTTAATTTTTCTAAAATATTAAAATTCAAAAAAGAAAAATTGAAAAAAATTAGAAATGTCAAAAAATTAAAAAGAAACAAAAAAATTGAAAAATAAAAAAATTAAAAAAATGTATAAAATAAATTTAAAAACTTCAAAAAATGTATGAAATGATAAAAAAGAGAAACACCAGAGACCTTTTTCATTTCTGAGGAAGGTGTCAGGGATCCATACCTTGTTCCAGCTGCCTCCGCCCATCCTGAGGTGTTCGTACGTCATGTTGTACATGTCATACGCCAGACGAGGGTCTGTCCACGACTGCCTCAAGTACATACTGACTGAGTAGTCCTGGGTAGTGGGGTTTTGTTGGAGGGTTTGTTGAAGGTTGTTGGGGGTTGTTGGGGGTTGTTGGGGGTGGTTGGAAGCTGTCAGGAGTTTTTGGAGTTTGTTGGGGTTTGTTGGAGGTTGTTGGGGTTTGTTGGAGGTTGTTGGGGTTTGTTGGGGGTTGTTGAAGGTTTTTAAAAGGGGTTGTTTGAGGTTTTTTGAGTAGGGGGGGTTTTAAGGGGGTTTGAGTGGGGTGTTGTTGGGTTAGGGGTAAGTGGGGTTTAAGTTCGTTGGGTTGGAATATGTTTTGTTGGGAGTAAGCTGGGGAGAGTTGGAAACACAGAAACAAAAAACCACAACAAAAACAAAACTACAAAAAAATACCAAATTCAACAACAAAAAATCCACGACAAAACAAAAACTACAACAGAAACATTTACAACGTCAACATCAACGTCAACAACAAAAACAACAACAATAACAAGTACCATAGTCTGTTCGTTGACCGAGTATACGCTGATGATGTACACTCCCAGGTCCACTTGAGTGGCGTCTGCGCAGTGAAAAAATTCTTCCATTGTTTTCACCTCTTTCTTCCGCCTAAACAAACTTCTTTTGATTCTTCCATGATGTTTTTATATTTATTATTATTTTTATTTTTATTATTATTATTATTATTATTATTATTATTATTATTATTATTATTATTATTATTATTATTATTATTATTATTATTATTATTATTATTATTATTATTATTATTATTATTATTATTATTATTATTATTATTATTATTATTATTATTATTATTATTATTATTATTATTATTATTATTATTATTATCATTATTATTATTATTATTATTATTATTATTATTATTATTATTATTATTATTATTATTATTATTATTATTATTATTATTTGTATAATAAAATAGAATACATTACAACTATGGATATTATTATAGTGGCATTAACCCTTCAGAGTTTCGAGTCCATAATCACTTGTAGTACTTCAGGAAAATTTTCTCAGGGATTTTTTAACTGGGCCATTTCGAAAACAATTGAAACCGACGCTTTGTATGCTAATTCAATTTTTAATTTTCTAAAAATTTCAAAAAAACTGGAAAATTCTTTTTTTTTGTGAAAATTTCAAAAAAACTGGAAAAAAAAATTTTTTGTGAAAGTTTTGTTTCGTTTGAAGTTTTTCCTGAACCATTATAACTTGTGAAAATCTTAAGACTTTTGCTGATACTTACAAAGTCATTTTTCAAATTGGTTTTCTCAAAATATCACACATATGCAACTGAAAATGTCTAATAATTTTCCATTTTAAAATAAAAAACAATTTTTGTTAATTATAAGTAAATAAAATTTTATATTAATTATAATTATAATTATAATTATGAAGATTAAAAAATTAATAAGTATAATTTAATTCTAATTGAAAATTATTTTGAAGTAACAAACGATCGGAAGGTGGGTCGGTTTTGATGTAGTTCTGTAGTAGTCTCTCTACCAGCATGGAAGGTCTGTAGTGGAAAAAAAGAAAAAAAAGAAGAAAAAAAAAAAGAAAAAAAGATTGGTAAAAAGAAAGAAAAAAAGCGAAGAGGAAGGAAAATGAAAGGAGAATGAAAAAAAGAAAAAAAACTATGATGATGAAAAAGAAGAAAAAGAAAAAAATAATTAATTAATAAATAAATTTAAAAAATATAAAATAAAATATAAACAAAATAAAAATAAAATAATAACAACAATAATGAAAAGAAGAAGAAGAAGAAAAAGAAGAAGAAGAAAAAAAAGAAAAAGAAAAAAAAAGAAAAAGAAGAGAAAAAAGAAAAAGAAGGAGAAGAAGAAAAATAATAAAAAAGTGTTAAATAGAGCATAAGGTAGTGGAGGGTTGAATAAATTAATGGTGGTTGTTACTTTGTGGTGGGTGTGATGGACTTGAGACGGGTGATGCCCCTCTTCACCAGCCTTCTGTGGTGTGGTGTGGTGTGGTGTGGTGTGGTGTGGTGTGGTGTGGTGTGGTGTGGTGTGGTGGTGGTGTGGTAGTGGTGTAATTGTGGTGGTGATGTGTGGTGGAGTGGTTGTGGTGGTGATGTGTGGTGGTGTGGTTGTGGTGGTGATGTGTGGTGGTGTGGTTGTGGTGGTGATGTGTGGTGGTGTGGTTGTGGTGGTGATGTGTGGTGGTGTGGTTGTGATGGTGATGTGTGGTGGTGTGGTTGTGGTGGTGATGTGTGGTGGAGTGGTTGTGGTGGTGATGTGTGGTGGTGTGGTTGTGGTGGTGATGTGTGGTGGAGTGGTAAGTGTGGAAGTAATGGGGTGTGGATGATGTTGGTGGTGGTGATGATAACAAAAACATCTAGATTAGAAGTAGGTGTTGAATGAAAAACAAAAAAAAAGTTCAAAGTGATATAACTATAATCTTTTGCAGCAAAAAATATGTGGAATGTTGTATCAAGAGGAGAATTGTTGTGATAAAACGTATGATTTAGAGGCTTTAGTTGTTAAAGCTGATTGGAGTGATGAATGATAGAAAATGGAGAAAACCCGCCAAGAAAAAAATAAAAAGTGTGATATTCAACGTTCCTTTGTGGCGGTTGTGGTTGGCCTGGTGAGGTTTGAATGGAAAATAAATGTTTTGAAATGATGAAAAACCAAATAAAAATTATAAATCGGAAAAATTTGAAATGAAAAAAAATAAATAAACGTAAGAACGTAATTTAAAAAGAGAAAAAAAAATGAAACGAAAATAAAAACGGAATAAGAAATGATAGGAAAAAAATAAAAACAATAAAATAGTTTAAAAAAATATTAAGTTTTTTGGAGATGATTAGTTTTTGAAAGGTGATGAGGAAGAGAGGGAGGGTGTAGGCATAGTGAAGTCCGGTTATTTTTGTGTTACCTGGAACTATTGTTATTGTTGTTGGATCCGTTGTCTCCGTTGTCTCCGTCCAGGAAGTTATTGTTGTTGTTCTTGTTGTTGTTATTGTTGTTGTTTTTGTTGTTGTTATTGTTGATGTTTTGGTTGTTATTGTTGTTATTGTAGTTGACTTCAACAGTTTCTTTGTGTTTGTTGTTGGATCTGAAGTCGTTGTATTTTTTTCGAGAATCATTTATGGCATGATGAGGGTAAAAGTTGTCTATGTTGTTGTTGTTCTTGTTGTTCTTGTTGCTTATGTTGTTGTTTAGATTGTTGGTGTTGATGGTGGTGCTAGATTTGATTTTGTTGATGTTTATGCCATTGTCATCAAGGTTGTTGTTGTCGAAGTATATGTTGATCTTGTTAAGGTTTTGGTTGTTGTTGAAGTTGTTGTTGTTGTGGATGTTGTTTTTGTTGTTGGAGTTGTTATTGGTGTAGTTGTTGTTGAGGTTGTTGTTGATGTTTTTGTTTTTAAAATTGTTGTTGATGTTTTTGTTGTTGCTGTTGTTGTTGTTGTTGGATCTGCTGTTGGTGTTTTCGTTGTTTTCGTTGTTGTTGATGTTTTTATTGTCGTTCCTGAACGGTCCAGATACAACGTCGGAAATCAAAGAAAATTTGAAAAAACACACAAGCAACAGAAAGCTCTGTGTGTATATGAAAATTAAAATTATTATTTTTGAAAAAAATTATTCAATTTTTTTTAAAGATTTAATTTAAAAAAATAGAATTTAAAAATTAGTTGAACCTTTTAATTAAAAAAATCAAAATAATTACTTAATTTATCAAAAAAACCTTGAAAATGTTTTTGAAATATCAAAAAGCTGAGACAACACCTTCATATTTTTCATTGTATCTTCCTCCTCTTTTTCTTTTTCCTTTACCAAGTGAGATTTGTATCTTTTTCCTCTTTTTCTTCTTTTTTCTTTTCCGAGTGAGATTAATGATTTTCAAGACTGCCGTGTGAAATGCCTTTGATGAGGCATCCGATGGTGCTTGAGAGGCATCCAGAAGTACGTGGTGTTTTGATAAGTCAACAAGGCAGCCTGATAAGCGGCGAGATGAACAATATTAATTGGGTTTTGGTGGTGGGATGGTGGTTGTATGGTGGTGGTGGGATGGTGGTTGTATGGTGGTGGTGGGATCAAGTTTTGGTGGTGGGATGGTGGTGGGATCAAGTTTGGTGGTGGGATGGTGGTGGGATTGTGGTGGGATCAAGTTTTGGTGGTGGGATTGTGGTGGAATGGTGGAATTGTGGTGAGATGGTGATGGTGGAATTGTGGTGAGATGGTGACGGTGGAATTGTGGTGAGATGGTGGTGAGAGAGGGGGTGGTGGATGGTGGTGGGATGGTGGTGGAATAATGATGAGATGGTGGTAAAAAAGTGGTTAATTAGTGATGAAATGGTGATAGAACCGCGATTCGGTGGTGATGGCAGAAATATGGTAAAAAGATGATGGTGGGATGGTGGTGAAGGTGAGGTATGGTGGTGGTGGAAATTATGATGGAGTAAAAATATAAGAGAAAGTATGGTGAAAACGGAACTGGTAGAATAATTAAAAAATGGTGGAGTTGGTGGTGATGATGGTGGTGATGCTGATAGTGAAAATGGTAGTGGTGAAGCTGGTGGTGGTGATGGTGGTGAAAATGGTGAAGATGGTGGTGAGGATAGTGGTGAGGGTGGTGGTGAAGATGGGATGGGGGTGGTGGTGAAGATGGGATGGTGGTGGTGGTGAAGATGGGATGGTGGTGGTGGTGAAGATGGGATGTTAAAAATGAATGAGGTTACGAGTGATTGCGGAACCGGTGTTGAATTGGAAGCATGAAGAAGATGGTGTTGTAATGGCGATACTTGTTTGGATAGTAGTTTGATGAATGCAGTAATTCAATTCACAGTGAACCAAAGAATGGCTGGACCGAAGAGATTACAGTGGTGGTGATTGTGGTGGAAGCGATGAGTGATCGTGCCGGTTATGGAAGGATGGGTGAGGGGGAGGGTGAGGAAAGAGTAATATATTGGTTTCAAAAGGTCTTTTGGGTTTTTCTTATGAAGGCCATCACGTACCCGTGCATTTTCGAGTCCAACGCAAACAAGTCCAACATCAGTTTGCAGGAATTTTTTTTTCTAGTTTTTTAAAATCAAATTTCACGCCACGTGACAACATCCATGCCACTTCAACTCTTCAATGCGACCACCAACAACAAAAACGACGACACAGATTCCAAACTACAACATCGCCATTACAAAGCCATCCAACCAATGGGCTTCCACATCGACATCACGTGAGCTTATACGTACTTGTACGCGCGTGAGTGTACACGTGGGTACTAGGTGTGCGTACGAATCAACGTGTACGAGGAGTAGTGTGTGGAGCGCTTTACGGAGGTCTTTCTGGTTTTTAATTTTTAATTTTGAAAAAAATTCAGTCAAGGGCTGGATGCGAAGTCCTGCAATGGTGGAAAAGTGAAAAGTAGAGAAGAAAAAAATAAAAATTAAGATGTAAAATTAAAAATATGAAAATGAACAAAAATATGAAGAAAAAAAGATGAAAATATATTTTAAAAATGATACAAATGCATTTGAAAAATGAAAAAAAAAACATTAAAAAACTAAAAAAAAATATATATAAATCAAAATATTTAAAAAATCAAAATACAAAATTGAAAAAAAAAATGAAACGTCATAGGAATGTTTTGGAGGGTAGATGGGTTGGTTGTGTTTGTAGAGCAGTAGGAAGGCGAGAAGAGTGGTGAAGTGTGATTTATCAGCTGTTACTTTCGGAAGTTTTATTCATTCCAAAAACCTTTTAAAGTTTTTGCTTCGTTCAGGTTAGCTTCATCATTAGCTTCAATCTCTTCCTGCTCTTCCTCTTCTTCTTCTTCTTCTTCCTCTTCTGCTTCTTCTTCTTCTTCTTATTCTTCTTCTTCTTCTTCTTCTTCTTCTTCTTCTTCTTCTTCTTCTTCTTCTTCTTCTTCTTCTTCTTCTTCTTCTCCTTTTTTTTTCTTCTTCTTCTTCTTCTTCTTCTTCTTCTTCTTCTTCTTCTTTTTCTTTTTCTTCTTCTTTTTCTTCTTCTTCATCTTCTTCTTTTTCTTCCTTTTCTTCTCTTTCTTCTTCCTTGTCCTTGTACTCCCCTTCATCAACATCAACTTTTTATTCAAAATTTCTCTATTTAATTTTTTAAAATTTAATTATAATTAAGCTTTTTTTTCTTTCACGCCAATCATTATCACGATCCTCAGTAATTTCAGCAACTTAGCATCATGTCATAAATATTTCAAACTCGACATCGTCGTGTCAAATTACATTTTTATCTTAGCTTCCATTCCCACTAAGATCATCATCATCATCATCATCATCATCATCATCATCATCATCATCATCATCATCATCAGCATCATCATCATCATCATCATCATCATCATCATCATCATCATCATCATCATCATCATCATCATCATCATCATCATCATCATCATCATCATCATCATCATCATCATCATCATCATCATCATCATCATCATCATCACCATCATCATCATCAGCATCATCATCATCAGCATCATCATCATCAGCATCATCATCATCAGCATCATCATCATCAGCATCATCATCATCAGCATCATCATCATCATCATCATCATCATCATCATCATCATCATCATCATCATCATCATCATCATCATCATCATCATCATCATCATCATCATCATCATCATCATCATCATCATCATCATCATCATCATCATCATCATCATCATCATCATCATCATCATCATCATCATCATCATCATCATCATCATCATCATCATCATCATCATCATCATCATCATCATCATCTTCATCATCATCATCATCATCATCATCATCATCATCATCATCATCATCATCATCATCATCATCATCATCATCATCATCATCATCATCATCATCATCATCATCATCATCATCATCATCATCATCATCATCATCATCATCATCATCATCATCATCATCATCATCATCATCATCATCATCATCATCATCATCATCATCATCTTCATCATCATCATCAGCGGCAGCAGTCTCATCATTATCATCATCTTCTTCTTCTTCATCATCACCACCCCGAGGCGTTCCGGGCACAGCCTATCTGACATAATTATTCCACTAATCCACTAATTATGACTCCATCCAGTCATAAACACGCACAAAAGCTTTTCACATGCATGACATATAGTCACGTGCTCAACACATATTCACATACAAAAAGTCACATACATGTATTTACATACACACACATATTTATAAACAAAGATGCGTGTTTGGAAGCAGACTATTAATTTCACGTGCACAGAGACTACACGCACGTAAACACACAATACACCGGATTCGTGAGTGCTCTATGGTGTGACTGTGTTATGATTTTGATTGTTCTTGTGTCTCTATTGGTTTCCTAGCATGTCTGTGTCTGTGTCTAAGTTTGCTTGTGTGTGTGTGTGTGTGTGTGTGTGTGTGTGTGTGTGTGTGTGTGTGTGTGTGTGTGTGTGTGTGTGTGTGTGTGTGTGTGTGTGTGTGTGTGTGTGTGTGTGTGTGTGTGTGTGTGTGCGTGCGTGCGTGCGAGCGTGTTTATGTATGTTTATGCGTCTATACCTTCTGTGTATGCAAGTGCGCACGCTTTAAACTACAAATACGAAAAAAAAATTTTTTTAAACTTTCAAAATTTCCAAAATAAACATTAAACTAGTTTCATCAAAAGCATTATCAAAATATTTTTTTCAACGACCAAAATTAAAAAAAAAAAACGATAAATCTTTTACCTCTCAGCCGCTAAGAATCCAAGCGGGGTGGGTGCAGTGAAGCGATGAAAGCTCACCAAGAAATGAAACTTAACGCCGAAATGAACTCTGCTAATGGCATAAATTATCCAAAAGCATATCCTTTGAGCCCTATTACCAAGCAAAACTTTGATTCAGTTGCCTCAGACAACTCCAGCTGGTCTTTTTGGAAGGTAAACCTTTATGACGTAGTAATATAAAAAATTTCATAAGACGCATATATTGTTTTTTCATGTGTTTTTTAATTATTTTTATTGATTAACTTTTATTTTTTGTGTTTTATATGCGTGAAGAAAACTTTTAACAAATCTTTATAATATGTGAATCTTTTTATTATATTTACGAACTAAACACAAGTTTAGGATGTACCTGTATGGAAGACAAGTTATGAAAGCATCCATGAAACATTGATGCCGTTATCAGCTACGAAAACCAGTTAGCTAAATATAGATCGAGTCTATCGAAAAAAAATATATACAATACAATACCATACAATACTAAAAAATACAAAACAATTCAATACAATACAATACATTAAAATACAATACAATACAATACAATACAATACAGTAAAATACAATACAGTAAAATACAATACAATAAAACACAATACAATAAAACACAATTTATTTCAATACAAACACTACAAAACAATACAATACAATACAAAACATTACAATACAATACAATACAATGCAACATAATACAATACAATACAATGCAACATAATACAATATAATACAATAAAATAAAATTCAACACAATACAATAAAATACAATACAAAAAAATACAATATACTACAAAACAATACAATACAATAAAAATACGAATATTATTATAGTGGCTTTAACCCCGTAGAGTTTCGAGGACACTCAAAGTTTATTATTATTAGATACGGGTTTTGAAACACATCAAAATATATTTGAAAAATAAATCTTCCACTTGAAACATAGAGAAAAATTTGAAGAAGAAAAAATTTAACACAGAAAAATAATTTTTAAGCACATAAAAAAACCTTTTCAAAACGAATAAATATAATTTTTCAATACATTAAATTATTTTTCAAGTTAAGAAAAAACAATTTCTTTAAAGACATGAAAAACCTTTCCAAAACATGAGAGACTATTTCGACAGACTCAAAAAAGCAGTTTCCAAAACACATAAAGGCTGACAAGCGGATAAAATCCTTCAAACCCATACAATACAAACAATACAAACAATACAAACACGAATATTATTATAGTGGCATTAACCCCGTAGAGTTTCCCATAGGCAACAGTTAACAGGCCGATACTTAAGAAATGTGTTTTATGAGATCACAGCGGAAATTAATCGATGTAATGGGTGTTTGAAGGGATATGAAGTCAGTATTACTTCTGTCTGTGAGGAGGGGTGGTGTTGGATTAGTGGAAAGAAGGTGGTATGAAGGTTATGGAAGGAGGGTGTTGTTACAGCGGAGGAGGAATAAAGTTTATGAAAAACAATAAAATATCCAAGTTGTAAATCGTGAAGGCAAACAACTGAAACGATGCTGTCATTACAGTGGAGAGAAATGTTACTGTGTGGTTACAGTGGAAAGAACAGGTTACGGTCTTACAACAGTGAAGAGAGAGGAGGGTGTTACAACAGTGAAGTGAGAGGAGGGTGTTACAACAGTGAAGTGAGAGGAGGGTGTTACAACAGTGAAGTGAGAGGAGGGTCTTACAACAGTGAAGTGAGAGGAGGGTGTTACAACAGTGAAGTGAGAGGAGGGTGTTACAACAGTGAAGAGAGAGGAGGGTGTTACAACAGTGAAGTGAGAGGAGGGTGTTACAACAGTGAAGTGAGAGGAGGGTGTTACAACAGTGAAGTGAGAGGAGGGTGTTACAACAGTGAAGTGAGAGGAGGGTGTTACAACAGTGAAGTGAGAGGAGGGTGTTACAACAGTGAAGTGAGAGGAGGGTCTTACAACAGTGAAGAGAGAGGAGGGTGTTACAACAGTGAAGTGAGAGGAGGGTGTTACAACAGTGAAGTGAGAGGAGGGTGTTACAACAGTGAAGTGAGAGGAGGGTGTTACAACAGTGAAGAGAGGAGATAGTGATAGTTATAACAGAGAAGAGATGTGGTTGGAACAGCAATGGGAGGTTGCGGAAGGAACACAGAGGCTGAAGCGGCTCATGTATCCATCTTTCCAACTTCCTCATCCTTTTGATACCCTATCAACATGATGGGTTCTTTCCACTTGATATCTCAATGATAACTCCTCCTTTCCACCCAAGATGCTCATACTTTCAATTCAAAATTTTCCTTCTTTTTGATATTCTTGATTTTTTTTCATTTTCTCGCTATTCAATTTCATTCGTTTATTACTTTCATCCATCCATTCCATCCTCTCACACATTCATCCAAAACCCTCACCTTTCTCGAAAGCTATTAACTTCAGCACAACCTCGAACATCGGTGAACCGTTTGATGTTTGTAACTAAACCTGATAACATGTTTTTTTTGTTCTCCTCCGGTGCCTCCAGCTCAAATATCCCACTTCAAGCCAAGCGTGCCGAAGCATCAGCAGCCCTGCAGGAATCTTAATGATATCAACGTTAACTTGGAACTGTTTGTGATCGCATGGTTTGTTTATGTTAGCATGGTTTGTTTGTGTTTGTATGGTTTGTTTTTGTTTGCATGGTTTGTTTGTGTTTGAATAGTTTGTATTTATTTGCATGGTTTGTTTGTTTGTGTTTGCATGGTTTGTTTGTGTTTGCATGGTTTGTTTTTGTTTGCATGGTTTGTTTGTGTTTGCATGGTTTGTTTTTGTTTGCATGGTTTGTTTATGTTTACATGATTTCGCTGCGTTTCCTTGATTAGTATTTCCGTTTCCTTTGTTTATGTTTTTACATTTTGTTATTTGTTTGCATCGTTTACTAGTTTTCTTTTAAGCCTTTTTCCGCTTCAATGCTTTTACTGGGAATTGAAATTTAATTTTGTTTTCATGTATATCAAGAAAACAACCTTGTTGGAACTTATTATCGGGTTATGATCGAATGCATTTTAATAATTTTTTATTTTAAATTATTTCAAACATCATAATTTAAAAAAAAAATCATTTTCCAAAAACACCCACCCATACAAACCCCCATTGGCATAAAATAACTCGTTCCCATGGCAACCACAATCGTCGATAACTGCAACAACAAAAATGTTAATTAAACCAAAGAACTAAAAATAAATGAACGAGAAATAAACTTTAAAAGTTGGGCGATGAACCAATTTTTCGAGATTTATTTTATTTTCAAGCATCCATAGATAGGTGTGTATGTGTTACTGTGAGTTTTACTATATAGGCTAGTGTTTGTGTTTTTGTGTTCCACTAGATTTTTGTGTCTGTACTATTTTATGTGTTTGTGTCTGTACTATTTTATGTGTTTGTGTCTGTACTATTTTATGTGTTTGTGTCTGTACTATTTTATGTGTTTGTGTCTGTACTATTTTATTTGTTTGTGTCTGTACTATTGTGTGCGTTTGTTTGTACTGCTTATACTATCTGTATGTGGTGCTGGATATGTTTCTAGTTACCACTGTGTGGGAACGAAAGTCACCGAGGTATTTGTGGCACACAATTTGTGCCACTTACCTGTCTTCACACGCACAACTCCATCGATTTTTTCCCAAAACACGCATAGAAACACACAGACAAAGACGCAAACACGCAGGTGTACATACACGCTGATGCAAACGCACATGCAGATGCATACGCATGTAGACGCAAACACACATCATGAAAACACACACACACACACACACACACACACACACACACACACACACACACACACACACACACACACACACACACACACACACACACACACACACACACACACACACACACACACACACACACACACACACACACACACACACACACACACACACACACACACACACACACACACACACACACACACACACACACACACACACACACACACACACACACACACACACACACACACACACACACACACACAAACACACACACACACACACACAACCATGCACATATATATATACACGAATATATACACGAGTTCTGTGAGAGGGAGATTCAATGCTGGGAAGAAAGGCAGGGGGTCTCAGTTGAAATTCAAAAAGTCACTCAATACTGCCCTGGACTTTGAACGTTGGTTGAGAAAAAAAAGAAAAAAAATAAAAATAATAATAATAACAACAATAAAAAGAAGAAAAATGAGAATTGGAACAAAAGCAATGATAATAACAACAAAGAAAATATCAACAACATAAAAAACAAATAAAAAACTTTAGCAAAAAAATCATTAAAAAACGTGAAAGTAAAATAACAAAAAATTTAATATGAACAAAATTAATAATAATAACATGTAAAAATAAATAATAATAATATGTAGAAATAAATAATAATAATATGTAGAAATAAATAATAATAATAATAATAATAATAATAATAATAATAATAAAACAAGCTACTTGTTGATCTAGTGGATACATGTTTTAGGGGTCTTGAAATTTTCTGGGACTAACGCCTTCTCAATAGATTGGCTCTGTCGTAAGTTACTGCTTTTGTTGTTGTTGTTGTCAGGGTGCTGGATGGATGAGGGATGGGTGTTAGATGAGTGAGTACGGGGAGTAAGATAGGTAGATTGAAGAGTGTTAGAGTAAACAAGAACAATCTTTTTGGTGGGTTGTAAGGGTTGTTGAAGAGTGAAGTGGAGATAGTGGCGGTGATGGTAGCTTGGAGTGTTGAATGGTGAATGTAGTGGTGGTAGTTTTGGGTCAGCGTGGATAGAGGAAGAAGTGGGGGTTGGAGTATCGGTTGTGGTGGGTGGGCTTGGTTGATGGTAGGAGTGGTAACTGGGATGGATAAGAGTGCTTGGTGGATTGGAGTAGAAGCGTTGCATAAGAGCGAAAGAGCTAGTAGGTTAAAAGAATTTATTAAAGGAATGAAAGAATGCTTTTGTTTTAATAATATTTCAAAATTGTTTCTCAATTATGACACTCCTGTGACGTGAGTGCTGTGACGTGTTGTGCAGTGACGTGTTTCGTTGTGACGTGTTTTGTTGTGACGTGTTTTGTTTGACTATTGTTACATTAAATAGTTTCAACAACAATTGTTTGGCTTGAAGTCCTCTGGGGATGACGCCACTTTGTTACCGGAACTGCCTTTGATGGCATTGTATGAGGCTGGTGCCATCAAATGACGATAGTTTTAAATTACTGATAGTGAGGGAGATTAGTTAATACTATTAAAAAATTTTATGAATGAAAATAATTAGAAAATAATGTAAAAAATAGTTTTAAAATAATGTAAAAAATAATTAATGACAACTGAAATGACAAAGTAACAAAGGCTAAGAGAATTACTGAGGCGAAAAAACAACAAAATATGAATACATTAACAACCAACATGAACATAAACGACATGAACAACATCCAAACAAACATCATACAAAAATAAAAAAACAACAACTATACAAACAACAATAACAGCATCTAAACAAACTACATAAACTAATAGATACAAAAAACATCAATAACAACAAAATCCAAACAAATAACAGGTACAATTAGATACAAACAAAATCCAAACAAACAACTCATACAGCTAGATACAAGCAACATCAACAAACAAACAACAGATACAACTAGATACAAACAACATGGAAAAATACCACCAACTAAGTAAATTAACACTCCAGGCGAAATAGGCGCATATTGAAATGTCTTGCCAGGACTGAACACCAAGCGCCCCTTAATCCTCTTTTAATGCCTCTTTAACTCTCTGACTGCCTCCGCACACATCCTGTCGCTCCGAGCTCAAGGACCTGTTTAAAATGGATTTTATTTAAATATATTTTATTAAAATGGATTTTATAAAAATAGATTTGATAAAAATAGATTTGATAAAAATAGATTTGATAAAAATAGATTTGATAAAAATAGATTTTATAAAAATAGATTTGATAAAAATAGATTTTATAAAAATAGATTTGATAAAAATATATTTTATTAAAATGGATTTTATAAAAATAGTTTTCATTAAAAAGGTTTTTATTAAAACAGTTTTTTTAGTTAAAAATGTTTTGGGAATTTTAAAAAAATGTTGTTTGATTTTTTTGGCGTTTTTTAACTACCTTTTTTTGAAAGTTTTCGAGTTAAAAATTTTTTTTTGAGTATTTCAAAACTTTAAAAAAAAATTTTGAAATTTTTTTTTGTTAATTTTTTGAAAAATTTCTGTAACTCAAAAATTTTTTTTTGATTTATACAAAAATGATTTGAAATTTTTAAACTTTTTATTTGAAGCGTTCAAAAAAGCCTGTTTAAAGTTTAAAAAACAGTTTTTTTATAATTGAAAGATGTTTTTTTCATTTTTCAAAATATATTTTTTTGAAAAGGTTTTTTTAAGGTGAGAATCAAAATGAAAGATTCGGATGATGATTGTTTAGAAGTGATATACTGGAAGTTTAATTGCTTCGTTATATCAGCATATCTTCCGCCGCTTGCACTCAACAACAAAATAACTACAAAAAAGCAGATTAAAAACAAACAGAAAAAACACAAAAAACTATAAAAAAAACAGAAAAACAAATAAATACAAAAACTATAAAAAAACAATAAAACAAAAACTACAAAAAAGCGAAAAACAAAAAAACGATGAAAAACGCTTAACGAAAAAGATGTTTCTATTATTATTTTTTCTATCTATCTTTTTTCAATTCAATAATCATAATCATCTCCACCATTTACGTCATTATCATACTCGTCACCACCAGCAACACCACCATCACCACTATCAACACCCCCACCACCACCATCATCATCACCACCATCATCATCATCCTCCTCCTCCTTCTCCTCCTTTTCTTCCTCCTCCTCCTCCTTTTCCTCCTCCTCATCCTCTTCCTCCTCCTCCTCCTTCTCCTCCTCCTCTTCTTCTAGCATCATGCATCGTACAAAGGCCTCTTAATCTCTTAATAGAACGGTGCAACACCAACTCTGAAACACCACCTTTTATCCACCTTGTCACATTTTGTCTTCTTTTTAATTTTTTTCTTTTTTCATTTTCATTCCTTTTTTCATTTTTTTCATTTTTTTCATTTTTTTTTCATTTTTTCTAATTTTTCCAATTTTTATTTTTTTAATTTTTCTTCTAGTTTTGAGTTCCATTGATCAATATTTTTATAATATTGTTTTTTTTTAATATATTTTTTTTCTTTCTTTTTTTTATTATTGTTTTTTAATACAATCTTTCGTAGTAAACTTTTTTTACCGTTATTTTTTTCTTTTTTTTTCTTCAGCATCGTCTTATTTTTATTTTTTTTGTTTAAATTATTCAAAATTCCACCATCTCGAAAGCAATTATTTTTCAATTTTTAATTTCCTTTTTAGATTCTTCAACTTGATCAATTTTTTTTATTGTCATGTCTACAAATTGAAAAAAACTTCAAATTTTTTTTATAGCCATGTTTATAAACTAAAAAAAATACAAAAAAAATTTTTTTATTCATCACCATTTTCAAAATGCACATTTCCATGATTATTTATTTTTATTATGAAGGTATAAACTCATTTTTTTATATTTATATTTTTTATTTTTTTCATTACTTTTTTGTTTGAATATTTTATGAAGTTTCATCTTCCACTCCTACCCTATCTAATTGATCATGAATCTTTATGATCTTTACAGGAAAAACCGACTAAAAAGGTGGATGTTTAAATTTTGCAATTGTCAGCTCAAAATACTTTTCCAACTGTAAAAATAAATAATTACTCTAAAAAATTAATCTTTACGAGAGCTGAAAAGGTTCACAACAAAAACTAAAACCTGACAACAAAAACTAAAACCTGACAACAAAAACTAAAACCTGACAACAAAAACTTAAATTTGACAACAAAAATTCAAATTCAACAACAAAAACAAACTTTCAACAACTAAAAAATTGAATTATTACGACAAAAACTCAGTTTTTTACAACAAAAAAAACCATCTACGAGCCAACTTTCCTCCGACCAACATCACAATGTTTTTTTGCGCAAAGGATGACAAAAGTGTCATCTTCGTCGTCGTCGTCGTCCTCATCACCATTTTGCTTGGTATTAATACCTGCGAAAGCAAACTTCCGAATAACAACAAAAATCTCAGGGAGGATGGCGGCAAAAACAATAGCATAAATAACAATAAAAACAACATAAATAACAATAGAAACAATGTAAATAACAATAAAAACAAAATAAACAACAACAAAAATACAAAAAACAATAACATAAAGACCAACGTTATGAACAAGAATTATGATGTCGCAAAGACTGCCATCAGCAAAAACAACATTACAGCACAAAATATGCCCACGGATGATCTTAAAAACAACAACAACAACAATAACAACGTCACTACTAGAAACAGCAACACTAGCAACAGCAACATCAGCAACAGCAACATCAGCAACAGCAACATCAGCAACAGCAACATCAGCAACAGCAACATCAGCAACAGCAACATCAGCAACAAAAGCTTCAACAACAACTCTGCAACAATGAGAGATGTTTCTATCTTTCGAACCATTCTACCCAACCCAACCCCACCTCCCCACCTTACAGCCGTACCTCACTTTACGGCACTACCTCATTATACGTCAGTAACTCGCAATAAAACCTCGTTTCACCTTACAACTCCACCCCACCTTACGACACTTTTTCCATACAACACACCCACCACACAAGAGGCAGACACTAATGCAAGCAACATCAATCACAACGACCAGAGGGGAAGAGGAAGCAATAATGACGTCACAAAGACAAGCAATGACACACACAAAAACACACACATAGACCAACATACAGACAAAAACACAGAAGAATACACAGACACACACACAGAGCAACATACAGACACAAACACAGACCAATACACAGACACACACTCAAACTCTCCAACTGATTTATGGCCACTTCATTTGAAAGGTCAGTATCATCTTCGTTGTCATCGTCATCATCGTTGTCATCGTCATCATCGTTGTCATCGTCATCATCGTTGTCATCGTCATCATCGTTGTCATCGTCATTTTTGTTGTCATCGTCATCATCGTTGTCTTTGTCTTGGTTTTTAGCTTTTTTTTCTTTAGTTTGTCTCTTTTTCCTTTTTTATCATATTTTTCCATTTTTTTAATTCTTTGATTAATTTTTTTTTCAAATTCATTTTTTTTTCATTTTATTTTTTAAATATTTTTTTCTTTCCCTCCCCCCTCTTTCTCCATCCTTTTCAACTTCTTTTTTCCCTTCCCTTTCCTCCCCCCCTCTTTTCTTCTCTTGAGTTTCCTTCCGCGTTTTTATCACCAACGTTATCACTTCAGCATTTCATTTATTTCCTTTTCAGTCATCTATACCTCCTTCATTCCTCCATTCCTCCTTCATTCTTCCATCCCTCCCTCATTCTTCCGTCCTTCTTCATTCCTCCATCTATTCTTTCATTCCTCCATTCCATCTTTCATTTTTTCATTCTTCCTCCATTCCTTCTTCATTCTTTTATCCTTCTTTAATTTATCCATCCAATCTTTTATCTTCTCATCCTTCCATCTCATCCTTCATCCTCTCATCCCTCCATCTCATCCTTCACACTCTCATCCCTCCATCTCATCCTTCATATTCTCATCCCTCCATCTCATCCTTCATATTCTCATCCCTCCATCTCATCCTTCATCCTCTCATCCCTCCATCTCATCCTTCATCCTCTCATCCCTCCATCTCATCCTTCATCCTCTCATCCCTCCATCTCATCCTTCATCTTCTCATCCCTCCATCTCATCCTTCATCTGGCCATTTTTTATCTCATCAACACCTCGTCATCACAGTACAAAAACCTCAATTTTCCGACCATAACTTCCGATACCTCATTCTACTTTTAACACATTATCATCCTAAGTCCACTTTTAACTCGGTCCTCTATCAAGGTATTTTAAAGTTAAATGCATTAAAAATTATTGACTCATTTATTCATTTATTTATTTTTTCATTTATTTATCTATCTATTTGATTTATTGTTTATTCATTTATTTATTCATTCATTTATTTATTTATTCATTTATTCATTTATTTATTTATTTATTCATTTATTCATTTATTTATTTATTTATTTATTTATTTATTTATTTATTTATTTATTTATTTATTTATTCATTTATTTATTTATTTATTTATTTATTTATTTATTTATTTATTTATTTATTTACTTATTTATTTATTTATTTATTTATTTATTTATTTATTTATTTATTTTTTTTTTTTTATTATTTTGTTGTTTCACTTCTATTATATATTACCTAAAGATTTTCTTAAAGTTTTTTAAGTTTAGTTTTTTTTATTTTTCATTAAGATTTTATTTTATTTTGTTTTTTTGTATTAAATAATTTTATTTCTATATATTTTAAGGCCTTTCATAATCGGATAATTATTTTAATATATATAAAAACTGCCGAAGAAAAACTATGGAAAAAGAAGAAAAAATATAATTTCAAAAATAAAAATTCAAGATTTTAAATTATTTTTATTTTATACAAATCGCTTTCAATAATTTTCAAACTTATTTTATCTACACCACTGAAATCACCATCACCCTAACCTTATCAACGAGAGATTGTACCGAAATTATCATTCTGCAGTCCAGCATTCTGATGCACGAATCTTTTTTTCTGTTTTTTCATATCTTTATTTTTGTTTTTTTCAATGTTTTGTTAGTTATTTTTTTTGTTTTTGTGTTTTTCTATTATTTCTCGTTTTGTTTTTGTGTTCTATCGTTTGTTATTCTTTTTTTCATGTTTTATTGTTTTTTATTTATGTTTTTTTGTTTTTATTTATGTTTTATTTTTATTTATTTATCTTTTTCACCATTTATTTATTTAGTTGCTCATTTACTTCAAAAACTTTAACGTCACCGATTTTTCAACTTCGTTTTTCTTCATCAATTTTCATTTTTTATCATTGAAATTAATGGGTTTTTTTTAGTTTTTTTCAGTACTTAAAAAAAAAATTTCTTTTTATTTTTATCCAAAGCTTTCTTTTCCTCGAGTTCTTTAACTTTAATCTTCTTCAAGCAACTTCTGCTGTCCTTTTCAGAGACTTCTTCCATCCATCTTTCACTCATCCAATAAAGCTATCAGAACCTCACTCATCATTCTCGCACGTACGGCTCCACGTTAAGCAGAGGCCTGTGGGGTGGCTGTTGTCATTAATTCGAAGCTTAAACCCAAAATATTCAAAGGAAAATTTTTTAATCTAAAGATTTGGTGAATAAACTTTGAAATTAATAACTTTCAATATTAAACTTTGAAATTGAAAATATTAATAAAAAAATTTTAAATTAAAAGTAAATTAATAACAAAGTGTAGAATTTAAAAAAATCAAGAATAGCTTTTTAGTTTAAAAAATCAATAGACAAACTTTGAATAAAAAGATCGGAAAAAAACTTAAAAATTAGAGTTATAAGAAGTTTGCATTTAAATTGGACGTATAATTGGATTTTAATTTCAAAGGTTTAATAGGGAAAATATCGCTTTAAAAATAAATTTCAACTCGAGTTGATAATGCAAAGTAATAGGTTATGAAACAGTTTAAAACGAACTCTGTCTCAGTTAGCTTCATCCCCTGCTCGATATGTTTCTAATTAATACTTTCTAGAGTGAGATCGCATCTTGGCAATTAAGCTTTTATCTTCCATCACTCATCGGCACCTCATCGTGCGCCCCTCTTCATGCTCCTTCCGAGTCCTTCCTCCTTCATATTCTTCCTTTTTCTTATTCTTCTTTCTTCTTATTTTTCCTTTTCCTTATTTTTCCTTCTCTGTTTTTCCTTTTTTCATTCTTCCTTTTTCTTGTTCTTCCTTCTCTTTGTTCTTCCTTCTTATTTTTCCTTCTTCTTATGCTTCCTTCTTTTTTTTCCTTTTTCATTTTTTTTGTTCATCTTTTTTTTTCCTTTTTTTTTTCTTTTTTTGTCATTTCTTTTTTTTTTTTTGTTTTTCCTTTTTCTTTTTTCCTCATTCTTCCTTCCTCTTCTTTCTTCCTCCTTCAACCTTCTTTCATCTCTCTCATTATTCTTCCAACATTTTCCTATATCTCCCTTCATCCTCTTCAATCTCATCCCATCTCTTTTCCCATTTTTTTTTCATTTTTATATTCCATTTTTTAATATTATTTTTAACTCTTTGTATATCTTATTTAGTTGAAGACGAATGTGCTTGAAAGATTTTAAGATGTTTAAAAAAATATTTTATATTTTTCCAATAGCATTCAAATCCTCTTTTTCAATATTTTTTTTAAATTTTCGTTCATTCATTCATTTTCACTTATTTTTTTCGTTTTTGCCTCTTCTATTTACTCATTTTGTTTTTCAATTTCTTATTCACGTCAGATCGTCACTTAAAAGTTTATGAAAGCCAAGTCTAAACATAGAAGGCTACACACACACACACACACACAC
>OX387252.1:7632318-7652318 GCA_947562095.1 Branchellion lobata | reverse complement strand
CAAAAACAACATATAAAATTAACAACATTAAGAACAAAAAACCACAAACAACATAAAAAACAAAACAACACAAACAACATCAATAACAACAACACAAACAACATCAATAACAACAACAACGACTTCTCCTAACAAAATAAAAACAGTGAATAACACATCAATAACCGCCAACACTAGCAGCAATAACGATGTTTTAATAGGTGGGCAGGCCCTGTTGACGTAGAAGAATGAGTGTTTAAGTTGTTTGTGATAGTGTCAGTCCTGCAACATCAACAATATTCGAACAACATCAACAATCCTAACGCAACATCAACAATATTTGGGCAACATCAGCAATCTCAACGCAACATCAACAATAATTACTGCAACACCAACCCTTCCAATGGCAACGTAAACAATCATTATTGCAACAAAAATAACAATAACAACAAAAATAACAATAACAACAAAAATAACAATAACAACAAAAATCTTTCCAATAACAACAAAAATCTTTCCAATAACAACAACAATAGCAATAACCACAAATATCACACCAATAACAAAAACGTTTCATAACAACAACAAATCTTTATTTACTTCTCCAGTACTTTCGCAAGACTGGTCAGGCAAATTGTGGAGTCATCATTTGAAAAAATTTAATGAGATGTTCGGTGAAGGTTGGATGGAAACAGAATGAAAAGAAGATGGAAAGAAAGGTGGAGGAGGAAATAAGTGAAAAAAAAAAAAGAAAAAAGATGGAAAAAAGATGGAAAGAAAGAAAAATAAAGAATGATTTTTTTGAAAAAGGAAATAAGAGAGAATTAGTAGAAGGAAGAAATGATGGAAAAATAAGAAGAGGCAGTTATGGAACAAGATAAAAAACAACAGCGTTACAATGCAACACCTCGTCAGGAAGGAATGGGGATTTGAAGTTAGAAACACTAATTGGCATGATGGAAGCTTTGAAAAAGTTCACTTTTAAACTCCCAACCACGTCATCGTTTTGAAGCGCTTCATTTCTAAGGTCACGCCGAAGTTTTCATATTCCACAACAGTTGCGTCCACACATCCACGTAGCCGCTTCCACCCATGCAAATGATGGATCACCCGACCATCCTGTCTTGAACGTGTCTGATATGTTTATGTTTGTGTATACAATGCTATGTTCATGTTTGTGTATACTTTGTAATGAATATACATAAAAGTATATTATCCATGTATTTTTATATATGTAGTTGTATAAAATTTTCTGTGCTTATCCATACAATAGTATAATTCACGTTTGTATATACAAAAATATATTTTTGTTTATGTATACAATAGTGAACGTGTTGTTTATGCATGTATACAAAAGTGTTGAAATGGAGCTTGTGTATGGAAGATTAATAGCTTGTGTTGGTATGAGTTGACGATGCTTCTCGTTGCCTCCAACTACTTGCTGCACCATGAACATCTGAAGAAGATGGTGATGGAGAGGGAGGAGGATGAGGAAGAAGAAGAGGAAGAGGATGATGAGGAAGAAGAAGAGGATGATGAGGAAGAAGAAGAGGATGATGAAGATGAGGAAGAAGAAGAGGATGATGAAGATGAAAAAAAAGGAAATGGAAAAAAAATTGAGTAAAATGAAAGGAATGAAAAAAGTGGAAGGAAGGATGGAAAAAATGAAAATGAAAAAAAAGAGAGCAAAAATAGTATTGAAAAAAATGAAGATGGTGATGACGACGACAACGACGATGATGACTATGACGACGATGCTGATGATGAGGATGATGATGATGATGATGATGATGATGATGATGATGATGATGATGATGATGATGATGATGATGATGATGATGATGATGATGATGATGATGATGATGATGATGATGATGATGGTGGTGGTGATGATGATGTTGATGATGAGAGGAAAGATGAAGACGCTGATGATGATGTTAATAAAGATAATGCTGGTTACAGTCGTAAACAGTGTGATATGGCTAATCTGCCTGAATACAAGAAGTTCAAAAATAATTTAAAAAAAAAAATTATTTTTATAAAATATTATTAAAATCAACTTTTAAAATAAAATCCATTCATTGGAATGTTTTTTTTCGCGTTTAATCCATCACAAAGTTCACCTTTTTCACGTTGAGTTTTCTTCCAGCGATCTTCATGAGCCATTCTTTCAGCGCCTCTGCATCCATGCATCTTTTCGTGCGCTCCTCATTCGATTTTCAATCTTTTTATTCAGTTTATAGATTCAAGTTTTTTTTTTTTCATTTTTCTTTTTATTAATTTTTTCCGATTTTTTTGTTTTTGATTTTATTTTTAATTTATAAATTCATCTTTATTTCATTTTTTTTATTTTGTCAAATATATTCTTCTTTTAACTTTTCTTCTTTTATCTCCGGTTTTGAATTCTCAATTTATTGCTCATTTTCAAGTTTTTCATGTTACCTCAGTTTTTTCATCCATAAATCATTTTTATAGTGACAAGCCCTTTATAGAACAAACACCCCTCAACCTCCAAGTCTAATATGAATAATAATTTTTATAATATTTTTATTTTATTTCATAATAATTTTATTATATTCTTTCTATTTAAGCTTTAAATTATATGCATTTTTAATTTAATCCATTTTATTTTATATATAACTTTATCATTATTTTTAATCATTTTTTAATCATTTTTTAATCATTTTTTCAATTATTTTAAATAATTTTTAAATAATTTTTAAATAATTTTTAAATAATTTTTTTATCATTTTTTAGACATTTTTATATAATTATAAAATTGTTTTATCTATAATTTTTTTTCATGTATAGTTGAATTTGAGTTTTTAAAGGCTGGTGCTATACAATTAAAAGAGCCAAAGGTATTAAAGAACAAGAGCAAGAGAGGCAGGAGTATCAAATATTACCATACAATAACAACAAACCCAAACAAAAACCGACAACAATAAAAACAAACCCAAACAAAAACCGACAACAATAACAACAAACCCAAACAAAAACCGACAACAATAAAAAGCTATTAAAAATATTTTGAACAATCAAAAACGAATCAAACAAATAACAACAGTTCAAACAAAGAACAGCAGTTTAAACAATAAAAAACAGTTAAACAAGAAAAACGGTTGAACAATAAAAAACAGTTAAACTAAAAAAACAGTTGAACAATAAAAAACAGTTGAACAATAAAAAACAGTTGAACAATAAAAAAAACAGTTTAAACAATAAAAAAAACAGTTTAAACAATACAAAGAACAACTGTTCAAACAATGAACAACAGTTTGAACAATAAAGAACAATTCAAACAAAAAACAACAGTTTATAAATAAAAATTAAAACTCAAACCATTCCAGGCAACTTAGACATTCTCAAACTATTCAAACAAACTGAACATGATATTGAGAAGTATAAGCAAACTGTAAGCAAGTTCGAAATGAGGTCTCTGAGGTCTCTGAGGTCTATCTAGTTTGCAAAAAACGCGCTATAACAAATTATTCATTCAATCATCCAATATAAACACCAAACAAAACCAACACATCGTTCATCATCGCCATCATCATCATTATCAGCATCATCATCATCATCATCATCGCCATCATCATCATCGTCATCATCATCATCATCATCATCATCATCATCATCATCATCATCATCATCATCGCCATCATCATCATCATCATCATCATCATCATCATCATCATCATCATCATCGCCATCATCATCATCATCATCATCATCATCATCACCATCATCATCATCATCATCATCATCATCATCATCATCATCATCATCATCATCATCATCATCATCATCACCATCATCATCATCATCATCATCATCATCATCATCATCATCATCACCATCATCATCGTCACCATCATCACCACGCTTACCACAAACGTCCACAGTTTATTTTAGGCATGCTTTGATGTTGACTGCCCTGTTGTATGCCATTCCTTCAATTACCTCTCTTCAGCATGCTTACTTAAGGCCACTCTTTCACAAGGAACTCTTCCTCCATATGGCTTTCCATGCAAACTCCACAAACCATTACGAGAGACCAAACAACAAATGAGATACTAATATACAATTTTCAATACAATATAATACAATACAATACAATACAATACAATACAATACAATACAATACAATACAAAACAAAACAATACAATACAATACAATACGATAAAATACAATACAAAACAATGCAATACAAAACAATACAATAAAATACAATACAATAAACAATACAATACAATACAATACAATATACAAAAAACAAAATACAATACAATAAAATACAATATACAATATAATATAATATTAATACGAATATTATTATAGTGGCCTTAACTTCGGGGCCACAACTAGTACAACGGTATAGACTTAGAATTATATTAATGATGCAACAATCATAGCATACAATATAACAACATGATAATAATAATGATAATAATAACAATAATAATAAATATAATAATAGAAAAAAGGTAATAATAAAATTATAATAATAGAACAAGAAATAAAGAAATATTTTCCTATCTTTTCCACCCTCACTATTCCTTATTCGTCCATGCTTTTTATCTAAAAGTTTTCATACTTTAAGTTCATCCACCTTCAAACTTCTCCTCCTTCGAACCTTTTTCCCTTTCAAAGCCGATCCTTTCAAGCCTGTCTTCAAAGACATCTTTTTCAGATATTCACCTTTCAAATATTCCCAATCAGACCCCTTCCAACCTCCTCAAACACTTCCAAACTCTCTCAAACCACCCTCCCAGCCCCCTCACACCTTTTCCATGCACTTTCTTTCCATACCTTCCCTCCATACCACCCCTCCATACCATCTCTTCATACCTCTCTTCCATACCTTCCCTCCACACCTCTCCTCCATACCTCCCCTCCATACCTCCCCTCCATACCACCCCTCCATACCACCCCTCCATACCTCCCTTCCATACCTCCCCTCCATACCTTCCCTCCATACCTCCCCTCCATACCTCCTCTCCATACCTCTCCTCCATACCTCCCCTCCATACCTCCCCTCCATACCTCCCCTCCATACCTCTCCTCCATACCTCCCCTCCATACCTCCCCTCCATACCTCCCCTCCATACCTCCCCTCCATACCTTCCCTCCATACCTCCCCTCCATACCTCCCCTCAATACCCCCTCTAACATCTCCATGTCACTCTGTCTGTTCTTTGTTTTCCCTCCTTTCATAACCGCGTATTCCCTTCACCGTATCTCTATTAACTGTCTACATATATTTACCTTTGTTGCTTCACTTTTACTCGTATCTTTTTATTGTTTTTTCATGTTCATTTCTTTGTGCAAACAAACAGCCTCATCCGTATTCACTGTAGGTGAATAAATCTCAATAAAAACATTGTTTTTATAACAAAATTCTTTTTTTTCCAGTTTCATGTGAAAAAAATTAAATAAAATATTCCAAGTTAACAATTAACCGCACCTGACCTTAACGACATCAAAACTTCAAGTGCTTACTTAAGTTTTATTAACCAGTATCTGTCTTCAATGTAATCTAATCTAATCAAACCATTTATATAGCGCCGATTCCGCACTGTATATATCAATAAGTGTGCCGTTTCCAAAGTTAATACTTATTCAGTACTCAATATTGTTTAAGTAATTGGAACATTCTTAGTATTTTTTCCAGTACTTGAAATTCTTTTAGTATTTTTTCCAGTACTTGAAACTTTTTTAGTTTTTTTTCCAGTACTTGAAACTTTCTAAGTGCGTGTTCGGTACTTAAAACCTTCTCAGTATTCAAACGTTTTAAATTGAAAGCCATCAGCGCCAACTCACGCTGTGTTAATTCGTTAATGGTTCATGAAGGAGGCTTCGAGTTTGATTTTAATGTTTGTCGTAAAGTTAGAAGCTTGTAAGGTTTGAAGGAGGTATGAGTGTTACATTGAGATGGCCATGCTTGCGTTGAGAAGGGGAGGGAAGAGGATTCCGCTGGTATGGGTGAATGAAGACGAGTGTTTTGGAATATTAATAATGATGAATAAATAAATAAATAAATAAATAAACAAATAAATATATAAATATATAAATATATAAAAAAATGAATAAATAAATAAATAATAATATTCAAAAAAATAAAATGAGACAACAAGAAATAATAACAAAATAAAATCAAATAAATTATTATTTTTATTTTTATTTTTATTATTAAAGTTATTATTATTATTATTATTATTATTATTATTATTATTATTATTATTATTATTATTATTATTATTATTATTATTATTATTATTACTATTATTATTATTATTATTATTATGGATAACTTAATTTATTTTTAATTTATTTTTAAATAACGCCAAAGCCACTTAAAGACCGAAGGAATGAAACCTCCATTTGCAAGGCTTCTTACAACACATTGGTCCATTCACGCTTCAGAAGGCTGAGGTTTATGTGGTCGTATAAGCACACATAACAGCTAAACACGCATGTGCTAAAAGCAAACTTTGATCCACATAAAAAATCAACTTATTTTTATGCACGTGCACACACACACACACACACACACACACACACACACACACACACACACACACACACACACACACACACACACACACACACACACACACACACACACACACGCACACAAACAAACACACTCAAAGGCACACCACCACCTCCCATCATAGGCAGTTATTAATATATCACTTGTATTTATTTATACATGCCAGTCGCTATGATCTACACTTCTTCTGCATGGCCATCAATTGCCAGCTCCCTTCTACTCTTCACTCTCTTTCCACCTCTGTTCCTTATAATTCTTTGTTACTCATAATTCTCTGTTCCTTATAATTCTTTGTTATTCATAATTCTTTGTTACTCATAATTCTTTGTTACATATAATTTTTTGTTCTTTATAATTCTTTGTTCCTTTATAGTTCTCTCTTCCCCCTCTGTTTGTTTATACTTTTGTATTTACTTCTCTTTTCTTGTTTATTTCCAATTTTGCTTCTTTTTCTAGCTTTCGCTTTTCTCCATCACTCCAGTTCTTCACCCCCTTCTTTTCTTTCCATCACTCCAGTTCTATACACCCTTCTCTTCTCTCCATCACTCCCTTCCTAACCCCCTCCTCTTCTCTCCATCACTCCCTTCCTAACCACCTTCTCTTCTCTCCATCACTCCCTTCCTAACCCCCTCCTCTTCTCTCCATCACTCCCTTCCTAACCCCTTCTCTTCTTTCCAGCTCTCTTCAAGTTTCCGACTCAACTGCATTTCGAGAATTCGGACTAAAGTTTTATTTATTTTTGATCGACATAAAATCGCCTTTAAATAACACGCCGCAGTAGTCACCATCACTGATCTGCTTCCTCGTTCTTTGATCCGCTACTACCCTCATCATTGCAATTTCATGCCAGGTCCAACTGGACCGTTTAAATTGAAACAGAAAAGTGAATTAATTAAAATTAAAAATATTATATTTATTCAATAAATTTATTTATTTATTTTCGTTAAAAAATGTCAATTGTTTGATTTTACGTCTTGCCGACATCGTATCCAAATCAGTAGTTATTTAATAACAATCTTGTGATTAGTTTTGTTTAAAAAAAAAATTTTTTTGTTTTTTTTTTGTTTATTTTGTACCTTATTTATTCCCATTGTTCTTCTTTTGACTTTTATTTTTATTTTATTCTTATTTTATTTTTATTTTATTCTTATTTTTCAATTTAATTTCATCAAATTTAGTTTTTCAGTAAAACCGCTATTAATCAACATACTAAATTCTAAAATCGTTACTTTGTCATTCTTCACCCATTTTTGTTTCCTTTAACGAGCCAACACCTCCTCAGAGATGGGAAATTATATTTTTGAAAAAAAATGTTCATCTCGATTGAGCCAATTTAAAAATTGCAGATGGAAACACGTCGCTTGAAAAGATATTTTAAAAAATATTTGTATTTAGTAATTTTACGTGTAGTTTATAAAAACTTATTCGTTGGAATATATTTCAAAAAACCATGAAACAGTAAAAAAAAACGATTTTAATGTAATTTTTAATTAAAATAACAAAAAAATTGTCTTATTAATAAATATAGTTTTTGTTTAAATTTATCGAAATACTATGTACGAATTGATTAATGTTTTAATAATAAATTTTAAATTCTTTACCTAACGCTTATCATTTCTTTCCTTCCACCTCCCCCACAACCCTCACTACCACAACCACCACTGCCACTACCACTACAACCACCACCATCACCACCACCACAACCACCACTACAACCCTCACTACCACCACAACCACAACCACCCCTTCCACCACAACCACCACAACCACAACCACCACCACCACCACTTCCACCACCGTCACCACCATCACCACAACCACCACTTCCACCACCCTCACCACCACAACCATTACAACCACCACCACCACTCCCACAGACCGCTCGTTAAGTCGACAACAAAGACGTCAACCCTTCATCAAACTTCAAACAATCAACAACAAAAACAACAATAATAATAACAACAATAACAACAACATCTACACGGCCCTACAAGACGTCATAAAGCTGTACTACTACATCCACCCTTCGGTTCCTGTACCCTCCACCTTCAGCATCCTACTCATTTCCATACAAGGTACCACTGCTTCTATCATGTGCTCGAGTGTATTACAAATGGAATGTTTGTGTCTGATACAATTGAATGTTTGGGTTTGATACAATTGAAATGTTTGTGTCTGATACAATTGAATGTTTGGGTCTGATACAATTGAATGTTTGGGTCTGATACAATTGAAATGTTTGGGTCTGATGCAAAAATGGAAAATTTAACTTCAATACAAAATTGACAGTTTTGAGTTGATTTGAAAATCTAAAATTTTTCGAGTTTGAGTTAAAAAACTTATAAAGGTTAACTTCAAACGCCTACAATTTTTTCAAACCACAATAAATTATTTTTTTTTAAAAAACCAAAACTGGAAGGTTAACTTCGAAAAATTAATATTTTTCAAAAATCACAAGATTTTTTGTTAAAGTCAATAAAAAATGAAAAAAAAAACTGTATAAATTTTTTTTTTCCAAGTGCAGTTAGCAAACGAGCCTTATGTTGTAATAACTCAGCCAAAAACAACCGCTCTAACAGCTTCCTTGGCCATTCGTTATACATTCTCTAGTTCTCGCGCAGCCACCTGGCTGTACGTTCCAAAGAA
Source organism: Branchellion lobata (assembly GCA_947562095.1). Lineage (NCBI taxonomy): Eukaryota > Metazoa > Annelida > Clitellata > Hirudinida > Piscicolidae > Branchellion > Branchellion lobata. The sequence goes on along the minus strand of OX387252.1, from coordinate 7,643,136 downwards.
AAAAAACTCAATTATTTTTAAATGACTAATGCTTTTTTTGCACTTCAACGCTTGCAGGAATATATAGCATTACACGAGGGTTTGCTATGAATTTGGAACGAAATATTGGTGGGGTTGCTGTTATGTTTTAACTAGCTTCACCATCACCATCATCAGTTTCTTTTCCTTCTCCACCCCACCATCACCATCATCAGTTTCTTTTCCTTCTCCACCCCATCAACCTCCATCTTTACCACCGGTTGCGTTGCTACCACTGCCAGAACTTACCACCGTCAATATCCTGCCACATATACAACCCCAGCTACCACCCAAACAATCACAACTGCCATCAACTACAATGTTACTACCAGTATTTACCACTACTAGCCTCACAACAACCAACCATTTAAACCACAACCCCTACTATCACAACCACTACCGCTACTTCTACCACACCAGGTGACAGCGAAAGAGTGGTCTATTCAGAGTCTTTGAAGTTGGATTCGTCGCAAAGGAGTGGCGAGTTGACGCTGGTGTGTGGCGTGATCGACAGACCTGGGTGGTTTGTGGTGGAGTTGAAGTGGCTCAAGCCACTTGAACCACACCAACCACTGCAACCACACAAACCATCCCACTTCTCCTCTCCATCTTTTCATCCTTCCCACACCATAGCGGGCAGATCTGACCCACTTTTAGCTCATTGGCCAGCCATCACCATTACTCTTCCCGCCTCCGTGGTTGCTTTAGAGAATCTGGGTCACGTCTCTCTACACGTCACAAGTTACAACGACTATTCCATCAAACAAAGCCTCAACAGTAGCAGTGGTGCTGGCGTCAATGGAGTCGAAAGCATTGATTTAAACAACTCTTCCGAGAATGACATTAAATTCAACAAGGGAAGCAACCACTACGACAAGATCAATAACAACAACAATAAAAATAATAAAGACAAAGGCAATAACAACAACAATAAAAATTATAACGACAAAGGCAATAACAACAACAATAAAAATAATAACGACAAAGGCAATAACAACAACAATAATGAAAATAGTTATAATAACAACACCAATAATAAAAATAATAATAATAAAAACAATGATAACAATGACCTCATTGGTAATGTGGAGACGGATTCTTATTGTGATTCCAACACAGCTCCTCTGACCGAATACACCATTGAAATTGTTTACCTTGGGAGCCTGCCGAAAAACAAGAATAATAAAAATAACAATAATAATAATAATAAAAACAAACACAATAAGGCTAATAACAGAAATATAAATTATAGCGATGGTAACATTCATGGCAGAGATATAATCAATAATCACAACAGCAATAACAATATTAACAAAAATAATCATAACAATAATAATAATAACAACAATAACAATAATAATAATAGAAATAATAATAATAACAATAACAATAATAACAAGTATGATAATACCATAAGCAGCCTCAATAGGAGGAGGAGGAGGGTGGTGAACAGGGTGACCTTTGGCCACTTTGAACAGCTGATTGGAGTGGAGTTGATGTTCAACTGCTCTCTTTTCGATCGGGATGGCCTCTATCAGGTGGTGGTGGTGGTGGTGGTGGTGGTGGTGGTGGTGGTGGTGGTGGTGGTGGTGGTGGTGGTGGTGGTGGTGGTGGTGGTGGTGGTGGTGGTGGTGGTGGTGGTGGTGGTGGTGGTGGTGGTGGTGGTGGTGGTGGTGGTGGTGGTGGTGGTGGTGGTGGTGGTGGTGGTGGTGGTGGTGGTGGTGGTGGTGGTGGTGGTGGTGGTGGTGGTGGTGGTGGTGGTAGTGGTGGTGGTGGTGGTGGTGGTGGTGGTGGTGGTGGTGGTGGTGGTGGTGGTGGTGGTGGTTGTGGTGGTGGTGGTGGTGATGGTGGTGATGGTGGTTGTGGTGATGGTGGTGATGGTGGTTGTGATGGTGGCGGTGGTGGTGGTCGTGATGGTGGTGATGATGGTGGTGGTCGTGATGGTGGTGGTTGTAGTGATGGTTGAGGTAGTGGTTTTGAAGATGATGATGATAATGTAGAAGATGGAAAGTATAAGGAGGATAAAGAGAAAATGAAAAAAAAATTCACAAATGCAAAGAGAGGAAGGATGATGAAAGTGATCAAAACGAAAAAAAGAAATAAAAAAATTTAAAAAAAAAAGAAGAAAAGGAAGAGAAGAAAGAAAAAGATTGAATAAAAACAGAGAAAGAGGATGAAAATGAAGAAAGAAAAAGGAAAAAAAATGAGGATGAGTAAGAAGAGAGAAGACGAAAAAATGAAGAAAAAAAAAGAAAAAAAGAAGAAAAAAGAAAAGAAAAAGAAGGAAAAGAAGAAAAAAAAAAGAAGAGAAGAAAAAAAGAAAAAGAAAAAAAAAAAAGAAAAAAAGAAAAAGAAGAAAGAGAGAAGTTCTAACGTTTCAAGTAATTGCTCCACAGGCATCCTGAAGTACTGAGACACCTTAAAAAATGAGAAGAAAAAAAATTTAATGAGATAAAAGTTTCTGAGTAAAAAAACTAAAAAAATTCTAAAAATTAATTTTTCAACAAAATTTCAGAATAAAAAATGTTTTTAAAAAGTTTTTTTTAATGAAAAAAGAATGATTACGTGAAGGAAGCAGGGCAAATATTGAATGACGCAATGAGTTTTATTTATGAAGAGACTTAACACTTGATCTTCTCGAAAAAACCTCTTAATGAGAAATAATATTCGTTTTTAAAATGAAAACGATGTTTATTTTGAAATGAAAAAAATCTTAATTTTGAAATAATAAGCAATTTTATTTTCAATTTAAATTTTATTCATTCAAAAAATGATTAAATTGTATTTAAAAAATAAAAAAAAACTTATATAATTTCTCAAAATTTTTTCAAACTCCACCAAACTTTCGCTTTTTTATCACAATTTTTTTTGTTTTTTTTTCCTCATTTATTTTTTTTCTTTTCTTTTTTTTCACTTTTTTTACATACTATTTTTTTCGCCTTTATTTCTCATCCTTTTATTTTCCAACCCCAGGCGATTCTGACGTCATCAGCGCTTCCAGAACATCCCATCTCCTCCAGCAACGTCATGATTGCCAGACGATCAAAAAAATATTCCATTGAAATGGCCGAAAAAAGTGCTAGTGGTAGTAGTAGCAGTGGTGGTAGTAGCAGTGGTGGTAGTAGCAGTGGTGGTAGTAGCAATGGTAGTAGTAGCAGTGGTGGTAGTAGCAGTGGTGGTAGTAGCAGTGGTGGTAGTAGCAGTGGTGGTAGTAGTGGTGGTAGTAGTGGTAGTAGTAGTAGTAGTAGTAGTAGTAGTAGTAGTAGTAGTAGTAGTAGTAGTAGTAGTAGTAGTAGTAGTAGTAGTAGTAGTAGTAGTAGTAGTAGTAGTGGTAATGGAAGTAATAGTAGTGGTAGTAGTAGCAACAAAGGTCCCAACAAGCAGACGAGAAAGTTCAAGAAGCAGCGGTCCCAGCAGCCCCCTTCCATCTTCCCCTGCAACAACAACCTCACCCTCCTCGTCTCTTCTCCAGCTTGCTCTTCAGCCACCAACGATAAAATTAGGCTCTACAAAATCAAACCTCTTCCCGTCAAACCTTTCGCCCCCAATCTCCACCCATCCCCCTTTCTTCCATCTCAAACTTCTTCCGCTCCAAATTCTTCTTTTTCCAGCAAAAAAGGACCCGTTTCCTCTTTTCGAGCTCCCTTTTCCGGTCAGCACAAATTAGCTTACGTGGCGGAAAGGAACGTAATGGAAGGTGGCTCTCTGCTTGATGACGTCATCGTTAATCACGTGGTTTTTCCGTGCCATCTTTTTGAAGACCACGTGCCTGGGTGAGTGATGTGAAAAATGTAAACAAAAAAATTTGAATTTTAAATAGTGAAAGTACAGTTTTGAAAGAGGTTGGTTGTAGTTGTTATAATTGTATGTTTGTTCATCCAACCCATTAATACAATACAATACAATACAAACACAAACGTTATCATAGTGGTATTTACCCCGTAGAGTTTCGAAACCACATTGATCAACGTATGTTTTGGTTTTTTGCAAAACATTCCACTAATTCAACCATGGAAAATGACACACAAACCAATCGACCAACCACCTAATCAACTATTTAAACTTTTTAATCAAAAAAATATGTTTTCCGTTTAACTAACCAACCACCCCCATCACGTGAAAACTCAACTAAACATGCAGCTCAGCAATCAGTTAACCAGCCAACCACTAAACCCAAACACCCCATCTACATTTTCAACCCTACCACTTAATCATCTATCCAACCAACCAATAACCATATCATCCCAAGAACCCAACCACCCAACCAACCACACAACCAGCCACCTACCCAATCAACCATCCAACCAGCCATCTAACCATCTAACAAACCACTCAACCAACCAATTATCCAACCACCCAACCAACCAATTATCTAACTACCCAACCAACCACCCAACCAACCACCCAACCAACCATCCAACTGACACACAAACCTTCCACCACACCACAGCTTTTGTTTCAAGTACATTAGTGAGTCGAGACAGGACGGCTGGGTTCAGGAACAGAAGAGATGGTGTGTTTCTTCTCACGCCAGCGAAGGTAGACAGACTTGTAACATTAATCTTTCTTGCTCTTTGACTCGTCTACTCATAACTATTCTCTAAGTTATCTATGTTATTATTAAGCTAGTATAATGACCTAATCTACATTGATGATGTAAGCTTATAATCTAATCTAATCTAATCTAATCATTGTGGATGTGAGATTATTATTTGAAAGTCCAATTCTGTCATATACTAATCTAATCTGATCATATTATAACCTTAACTGATCATAGTTAGTGACTTGAATGATAAATTGTGTATCTATCCTAGTCATAGTTGTATTTTGTATGTGATCTTTTGTATCATCACGTTATCAAAATCTAGCATAGTATTATTCGATCTATTTATAGTTTTTTTCGGAGAATTAATTTATTTTTTCGATATTTGAAATTTCAAGATGAATTGTAAATTTTCTGGACTTGAAAAATTTCAACTTTTATCGTCTACCTTTAATTTTACCTCGTCTTATCATTCCCATGTTATCAAGCCTGGTTGTGTTCAAGCTTTTCTTATCAGTCTTAACTTATTCGGTTCAAATGCGGTTTGGTCTAATCTAATCTTTTTCACACTCAATCCAATATGATCTCAACCCCAGCGGATCTCAACCTATCCTATCAATGATTCTATCAGAACTTTCGATGGATTTTCATTTTAATGTGTGTTTTCATAGATCTAGGCTCGGTGGTTTTCGGGGCTTTTTTTTTTTAATTAAATTAATCATCAGCTAAAAAAATTTTTTAATATAAATAAAAAATTTGAAAAATTAAAAAATAGGCAAAAAAACAAACAAAAACCTACAGCAAAAAATATGCAAAATAATACTCTTCAAATTTTGAGCACAAACTTTTGGGAAAAAAATTTAAAAAGAGGTTTGAGGGTTCCAAAGGCCTCCAGAGGAGCAGTTAAGTGGACGAAGGTGATGGGAGGGGCAAGCGATCGCAGCTTTCGTTCCATTAGTGTGCGCTACGCGCCACTGCGTGTCCCGGAGTGGTCGTTTTATTACAATTATTATTTTATTATTGAAAGTATCTTTTTTTTAAAGTTATTAGAGTTATTATTATTATTATTATTATTATTATTATTATTATTATTATTATTATTATTATTATTATTATTATTATTATTATTATTATTATTATTATTATTAGTAGTAGTAGTAGTAGTAGTAGTAGTAGTAGTAGTAGTAGTAGTAGTAGTAGTAGTAGTAGTAGTAGTAGTAGTAGTAGTAGTAGAAGTAGTAGTAGTAGTAGTAGTAGTAGTATAGTAGTAGTAGTAGTAGTAGTAGTAGTAGTAGTAGTAGTAGTAGTAGTAGTAGTAGTAGTAGTAGTAGTAGTAGTAGTAGTAGTAGAAGTAGTAGTAGTAGTAGTAGTAGTAGTATAGTAGTAGTAGTAGTAGTAGTAGTAGTAGTAGTAGTAGTAGTAGTAGTAGTAGTAGTAGTAGTAGTAGTAGTAGTAGTAGTAGTAGTAGTAGTAGTAGTAGTAGTAGTAGTAGTAGTAGTAGTAGTAGTAGTAGTAGTAGTAGTAGTAGTAGTAGTAGTAGTAGTAGTAGTAGTAGTAGTAGTAGTAGTAGTAGTAGTAGTAGTAGTAGTAGTAGTAGTAGTAGTAGTAGTAGTAGTAGTAGTAGTAGTAGTAGTAGTAGTAGTAGTAGTAGTAGTAGTAGTAGTAGTAGTAGTAGTAGTAGTAGTAGTAGTAGTAGTAGTAGTAGTAGTAGTAGTAGTAGTAGTAGTAGTAGTAGTAGTAGTAGTAGTAGTAGTAGTAGTAGTAGTAGTAGTAGTAGTAGTAGTAGTAGTAGTAGTAGTAGTAGTAGTAGTAGTAGTAGTAGTAGTAGTAGTAGTAGTAGTAGTAGTAGTAGTAGTAGTAGTAGTAGTAGTAGTAGTAGTAGTAATAGTAGTAGTAGTAGTAGTAGTAGTAGTAGTAGTAGTAGTAGTAGTAGTAGTAGTAGTAGTAGTAGTAGTAGTAGTAGTAGTAGTAGTAGTAGTAGTAGTAGTAGTAGTAGTAGTAGTAGTAGTAGTAGTAGTAGTAGTAGTAGTAGTAGTAGTAGTAGTAGTAGTAGTAGTAGTAGTAGTGGTAGTAGCAGTAACAACAGAGGCAGGAGTGGTGGTGGTAGTGGTGGTAATGATGGTGTAGTGGTGGTGGTGGTAGTGATGGTGGTGGTAGTGTTGGTGGTGGGAGTGGTGGTGGTGGGAGTGGCTGATGGCGCAGGCAACAGGAACATGCACACCGAAGGTCACTATGTGATCAGGCATATTACTTGCGTGTTATGACGCTTTTTATCGGCCCTCTGTCCGGTGCAAAAGCAATGATCGATCATTATACACATCCTTATCGTCTTTCTGCACGTACAATCCACGACAAACATGAACACACACACACACACACACACACACACACACACACACACACACACACACACACACACACACACACACACACACACACACACACACACACACACACACACACACACACACACACACACACACACACACACACACACACACACACACACACACACACACACACACACACACACACACACACACACACACACACACACACACACACACACACACACACACACACACACACACACACACACACACACACACACACACACACACACACACACACACACACACACACACACACACACACACACACACACACACACACACACACACACACACACACACACACACACACACACACACACACACACACACACACACACACACACACACACACACACACACACACACACACACACACACACACACACACACACACACACACACACACACATACATACACACACACACACACCCACACACACAAAAACATGTATTTCATCCTTCAATCAACACTGCCTTCTACCGGAGAGTAACGAGGCGTGAGGTTAGTTGTCACACTCTTTTCTTCTTCCTTCTCATCTTTTTTGAAGTTTTTCTTTCAACTTAGTTTTTCCAAAAGGTTTTTTGTTTGAATATGTTTTCATTTTTTTTTCACTAAATTGCTTTTTTTTCAATTTTTTTATAGTTTTTAAAATATTTTTTTCTATTTTTTGTTCAAAAAGCTTTCTGAAAAGTTATTTTTCTTTTCAAACTTCATTTTTCAAACATTTCTTTGATCATTTTGACCTTCATTTTAATTTTTTTCTATAAATTTATTTCGAAATTAGTCGTTTTATTCTTTTAAAAAATTAAAATAATTTTTTTCAAGTTTATTTCTAGTTTTTTTTCACTCTTATTTCATTTTTTTTCTATAGCAACTATGTTTTTACTTTTTTAGTTCTTGCTAAGTGTTAATTTTTTTTTAATCTTTCAGTATGGGGTAACTCACAACAAAACCCTCTTAGTTTATGATTGTAAAAATTTTTATAGCGCATAGTTCGCAAACTAGGTTGCCTCAAAGGCGCGTTTGGATTTATGTTCACACCACGTACGTTTGATCACCACATTCCACCACATTTCACCAATTACCTTCTTCCACCACATTCCACCATCCACCTTCTTCCACCACATTCCGCCATCCACCTTCTTCCACCACATTCCACCATCTACCTTCTTCCACCACATTCCGCCATCCACCTTCTTCCACCACATTCCACCAGCGTTTTCAACTTTCAAATATCATTCCACTCCACTCCCCCTTTCCAACCATCCTCACACCCTTCCTCCTCTACCACTCTTCCCACCTCCGACTTTCACATTCTTTCGTCACCATGACATCCCTCCTAACTACCCTCAAACTTCCACTTTTTCCCACACCATTATACTTTTTAACTTTTCACCATCTCAATTTTCCACCACAACCACCCTCACAGACTCTCATTCACTCGTGGCTTCGTTCCAGAAAAAAAACCGCCAAAGCTTTTCTTCAGAAAAATCATCATCATCAACTACATCCTCATCTTCGTCTTCATCATCCTCACTTTCATTGTCATTCCAAGCGCCACCTTCCATAGAAACCTCATCCTCTTTTTTGTCCGCTTATCCACAAGCATCATCATCATCATCATCATCATCATCATCATCATCATCATCATCATCATCATCATCCTCATCATCATCATCATCATCATCACCATCATCATCATCATCATCCTCATCATCATCATCTTCCTTTTTTTCTTCTTCATCATTATCAGGAATGTGGTCGTCTTGGTCACCTTGGTCGACATGTTCCGTAAGGTGTGGTCAAGGAGTCCACAGCAGGAGAAGGGAATGTATGAAAGACGATGATGATGATGGAAAAGAAAGAAAAGATTATGATGATGAAGAAGAAGAAGAAGAAGATGATGATGGTGATGATGATAGTGGTAGAAAAAAAAATGATGATCTCCCAAATCATCGCCATCCTCGTCTTCATCCTCCTCACTTGGGTTGCCAGGGCAAATCAGTGGAAGATATAGCGTGTCAGTCTTTGTGCTTAAGTAAGAGTCTTTTAGGTCCATAAACTAATTAACTTTTTTTTTGCTATTTTATTTTAATTAACATTTAAAAAATTCTAGTCCAAAAATAATTTTTGTTGAAAATTAATTCTCCAACTTTAATATGTGGCCTCGAAACTCTACGGGGTTAATGGCATTATAATATTATTCGTATTTTTATTGTATTGTATTGTTTTGTATTGTATCGTATAGTATTGTATTGTATTGTATTGTATTATATTGTATTTTATTGTATTTTATTGTATTTTATTGTATTTTATTGTATTGTATTGTATTGTATTGTATTGTATTGTATTGTATTGTATTGTATTGTATTGTATTGTGATATATTGTATTGTATTGTATTGTATTGTATTGTATTGTATTGTATTTTATTGTTTTGTTTTGTATTATGTTGTATTTTATTGTATTGTATTGTATTTTATTTTATTGTATTGTATCGTATAGTATTGTATTGCATTGTATTGTATTTATTCTTTTAATTTTTGTGCTTCCAACTTCAGAACAACTTCCACCCTACAGACACCAGCAAAGAAGGTGAAGTAGTCAACACCACTTTCAAGCCATTGTGTGTGTGTGGATGCCTTCTCAAAGATCCTTCCGGTTCCTTCACACATCCTCCTTCTCTCTCCTCCCTTTTTTCTTCGTCCTCTTCCTCATCATCATCTCTATTTTCTTCTTCTTCTTCTCCATCATCACTTTTTTTTTCACCCTCATCTTCTTTATTCTCATCACCTTTTTCTTCTTCTTCTTCTTCTTCTTCTTCTTCTTCTTCTTCTTCTTCTTCTTCTTCTTCTTCTTCTTTTTCTTCTTCTTCCTCCTTCTCCTCCTCTTTCATTCCACCCCTCCCTATCTGTCTACAGCCCTCCAACACCATCCTGCCCATCATTTGGAAGTTACAGGCACCGGGTGACAAGAAGATCGAAGTGATATTCTATTTGAGAGGCTCTCAAAGCGATGATGGTGACGACGACAACGCCGATGACGGTGGCGACGGTTATGATTATGATGATTACGAGTATGAAGTGGTTGATGATTACATAGATAGTGCTTATGTCACTGAGAAACTAGGCGTCTATCAACCTTTAAGTCTTTCAGACTCCAACAAACAAGATTGGAACTATAACCACAAAGTGTCTCATAAAACCGATCACACAAGCCACAGCAACCACAACAGCCACAACCAACACAACAGCCACACCAGCCACAACAACCACAACAGCCACAACCACCACAACAGCCACAATGACCGCAACGGCCACAATGACTACAACAGCCACAGCGACTACAGCGACCACACCAGCCACACAAACGCCTACATCATCATAAGAGACGGCTGGAGCCGAGATTCTCGAGTTCTTGCCCACGCAACTAACACTCTCAGCATGATCAGCATCGTCTCTTCGGGACATCAGGTGAGCATTGAATACTACCCAGGCAGTCAGATCTACCGCTTCTTCAAAAGCTACCGAGACATGGGTCTTGCTGGTGCTGGTGGTGATGAGTTTGGTGGTGGTGGTGGTGGTGGTGATGAATTTGTTGGTGATGGTGAAACTGATGATGCGAATCTTGGTGGTAGTGATGGCAAAGGTGGTGGCAAGTTGGAAGAAGAAAAGATAAATGACGGTGGTTATGGGAAGAATAGAGGTGAAGGAGTACGTGGTGAGGGGAGAGGACGAGGGGGAAAACAGTGGAGTTATGACTACTTGAACGACTATTACAAAGACACGAAAGATGACTACGATAGTTCAAAAATGGATTACCATTCTGAAAAAATGAATAATAAAAGAGATAAAAAAAAGAAAAA
>OX387252.1:7562318-7629818 GCA_947562095.1 Branchellion lobata | reverse complement strand
CTTCAAAATCAACATAGTCCCGGATCATCATTTATCCTCCCACAAACGCTCAATCGTTCTGAAGATATTCATGCTAATAACAAATTTTCAGTACTCACACCTTCCAACAATCTACACTTACAACAACAACAACAACAACAGCAACAACAGCAGCAACAGCAGCAACAAAAACAACAACAACAACTTTTTCAACAGCTGCAACATATACATCCCCAACATCGACAATTATTTCACCAACAACAGTTAATTCAACAACAACAACAGCAACAACAACAAATGTTACAACAACATTCATTGCAACACTTGCAACAACATTCAAGAAGTTTGAACAACAACAACAACATTAACAACCAGCTTTTTGCTTCCTTGCTGACCACCAGACCACCTATCCTCCACCATAGCTTCATACAAAGCCAGAATAAATCATACCCACTGCAACCACAACCGCAACAACAACTGCTGCTGAAATCTCAACAGCAACAACAACAACTAACAAAAACACAGCAACAACAACTCATAAAACAATATCAACAGCAGCAGCAGCAACATCAACAAAAACAACAACTGTTTTGTTCTCAAAGAGAACAAAGCATACTACAAAAGGTTTTCCTCAAGAAAGAAAAGACCCAAAGCATGAAAATGAAAAAATTAAACAAAAACTTCAAAAACCTTTTCAACAACACCCTTGGTGACAGGCACAAGAGTAAGAAGAAGGACGGAAAAGATGACGATGACGTCATCAACAATGTATTTCCTTCTTTGAGTCAGTCAGCCATTGAGTCTCATTACTCGATCGACAAGGGAAAAATGGTTCGGAAAAACTCGAAAAACAAAAAAAAACAAAACAAAACAAAAAATTTCAGCAATTTTCAGGCTGCAGACGACTTCATTGGCCTCGATTTCAGCTACCACGAGAGGTCTGGTCATCCTCGAGTCTTGTTCAATTCACAAGTCTACTCACGTGACTTCAACCCTTCGCAAAGAGGCGCCAATGCGGATAGTTTTGTCGACAGCTACGAAGATAAAAACACGCATAGCTGCACACACCGACAGCTGGATAACCACACCAATAACCTCCGAGATAACCACACATATAAACACACTGACAACCACACAACCAACCACAATGATGAAGATAATATCCTTTTCTACCGGACGCTGGATGGTGAGGAAGGCGTGGTGAGGGTGGATGGGGAGCAGACGATCAACGTTGGAAGGGTCTTGTTGGACTCTGTGAATGGCATTGGAGGTGGTTGTGCAGATGAGAACGCTGTTGATTACGATGACACCGCCAATGGTGATATCATAACTTTTGAAAACGACCATAAAAAGGAAAAAAAATGCCACGGAAGAAGTCATGAAATTTATTTTAACGAAACGCTTGAAACTGGCAACACAGCAACAACAGCAACAGCAGTAACGACAACAGCAGCAACAAAAGCAACAGCAGCAGTAATAGCAACGCCATCAATCGGCTCAGCAACAACTACAAGCAATGGCATGCAAGACAATAAGGTGTATATATCTTCACTGCAGCAAAACCTTAGCAACTCTCGCCAGGAAAAGCCTTCTGCGACTTCACGAACAATCCATACAACACGCCAAACCACCACACCTTTTGCAACAACAAATATTTTTTCTACAACATTGGTTCAGCCAACAACAACAACTACAACGACTCCCTGCCTCTTAACAAACACCACAAGCTCTTTGAGAATATCCCTTGCAAGCACTTCAACATCCAACTCGGGACTCTTCCCTAACAATGCAAAGACAGCAACCTCCACAACCTCAACAACATCTGAAACAACAGCAACAACATCTGATACAACAACAACAACAGCTGCTTCAACATCTACCTTATCAACAACAACATCCACAAAATCTAACACAACCAAAACAATATCTACAACACCTTACGCAACAACAACAACCTTCACAACAACAACAACAACAGTTACAACAACAACAACATTTACAACAACAACAACGACATTCACAACAACAACATCCAGCACAACACACTCTTCTCCAACCCGCAGCCACTCTTTCGACCACCCCACCGGCTCTTCCTCCCTCGAGGACAGCCTGGAGTACGACGACTTCCAGTTCCAACTACCTGGATCCTACTTCACCATGGATCCTCTGGCCTACACCCTCACATGGTCCAAGTCTCCAGCCTACAAGAACCGCAGTCACAAGAGTCGAGACGAGATAGACTTTCTAAATAACATGGGTAAAAAAGTTGACGATGTTTGTAAGCTTAAGAATAAGAGTCTTGGTGATGAGGTGATGTGATGGAGGGGATGTGATAAAGGTGAGGTGACAGAGGTGATGTGACAGAGGTGGTGTGATGGAAGTGATGTGACAGAGGTGGTGTGATGGAGTTGAGATGATGGAGGTGGTGTGATAAGAAAAGGTCTGAAAGAGCTGGTGTAATAAGAGACGATATGCTAAGAGGTGCTGATAAGTATTTTTGCGGCATATTTTTCATTGTTTTAAACCTTCATCGTTGATAATTGTTAGTTATCGTCATGTCCATTACTACGCACCACTCCGCAAACATATTTACATCTCACAATGAGACCCATAACAGTGATATCCGAAATACCTTCTCAAACTTTATTTATTATTATTATTTTTTAATTATTATAGTTTTTTTTTCTACCCAACGTCGCGTCACCTTGAAGCTCATATCAGCGGTGATCTATTAAAAACTCTTGGACATTATAAAACCAGCACCATAGAATGTTATGTGTGAATTATTTTCACGTTTGATCAGCTGGACTCAGTAGCAAACATACAGCGCTTCACAAACCTTGTAACATCTTTGATTTATTTTTACAACTTTTATTCATTTAATATGCCAGTCTGAATCAATCACTGTCAAACACTTTCAAACCGCTACCAACCACTGCAAGTTCTGCTCTTCATCAACCTTATCAATACCCTTATTATTATTGTTATTATTATATATATTTTTTTTTTATATTGTTTTTTTAATTATTTTATTTTTTTTGTTATTCTATCGCAGTTCTGAGCCTTCAACTTGCCTATCGACCGCGTAGTCTTTTGCAAGAGGACTCTTTTGTGTCGATGAATGCCCTCTTTTGACGGCAAAACATCCGAACATTGATTGTGGCTTGACTCGTTCTCATTACCAAAGTCACCAAAATTACGTGCACCATAGAAAACAGGAGTAGATGAATTATAAAATTATTTTGAGTATTGGATAACAAACTTGTACATTTTTGTTCACTTCATTGATCATGAATGTGCATAAATTATTTTTGTAAGCTTCATTGCAAAAAGACTCCGGGAATATAACAAAGCCTAGATGTATATAATGAATGTTTATATAACAAGGTATGTATTTAATACTGTGTAACACAGATGTGATCGATACAAAAGATTATTATAGTTATATCAGATTCCTAGTTATTCTATTACTTTACTTCATACAAGGTGATCAAGCTCTTTTTTTAAATTATAATTATTTGATCTACTTCATTTGAATGGATGTATTTGGTATTTGTTATAGCGCACAGTTCGCAAACTAGGCTGTCTCAAAGGCGATTTAATAAAAATTGATCAATAGACGTGCTTGCTGGATGGGCATTTGACGTTAGCATAATATTGTGGTCTTCACTACTTTTCAAGGGCTTTTGAACGGATCTATTGCGTTCTGTAGGAGCCCAGCTCAATACTCAAGTGCAAGAGAGGCATTTTTTGGCCATTTGAGTTGTAGCAGCTAGTTCGTCTGCTGCAATTTGTAGAATATTCACTTGCGTTTGTAACATATTCAGTGTAATTCTTAGAATATTAATTTTATTTGTTGAAAATATATTTTATTCTACTTGCACAAATATTTATCTTGATATTTTTAATATCAAATTGTCAATTTGTAACACAATAATTTTTGTTTTAATTTCAAAAAAATTTTTGTTATGTTACCTGTAGAACATCAGTTTTTATATTATTTGTAAAAAAGACGTTTTTATGTATTTGAGTTGTGATTTGTGAAGTAAAGTTGTAACACGCGTCAGTGACGTGTGGTCACTAACTTGTTGGCGCCTCAGTTTCTTTCTTTGGCGCTTCACAAATGAGATTTATAATATTTATTAGTATTACTTTGGTTTGCTCAACATTCATTCAAGAGTTGAGATTTTTTTCTCCTTCTTTTTCTTCTTCTTCTCCTTCTTCTTCTCCCTCTTTATTTTCTTCATTTCTTTTTCTTCTACTTCTTGTGTTTCAGTTGCCGTTAGAAAGGTACATGTTTAGTGTTTTGTTAATAAAAATCAAATTCTAAAAGCTTAACTATAGAGCCATTAGTGCAAAGCTGGTTGCAAAAGATTCTTCAGTTATAAACTTTTCCTAATACAAGAGAGTTGAAGAAAGTGATTTAGGACGCCGTCATGAATTATAAATTATTTTAATAAATTATGAAAAAAGTATTTTCATAAATTATGAGAAAATTAATTTTATTAAAAGTAATATCATTACTTAAAAAGAATAATTAATTAATTAAAAACTTAATTGATAAAAAACACTCGAACTAAATTAATAGAAAAAGTATTGAATCAAATGGATAAGTGGATACGCCACGTTCTAGAAAAGCTTATGAACATATTTATTGATGGTAATTTCAACACAGCTAATTTAAGTGGCGATACTTTGACGAATGCACTTCGCTACGAAAAGAAGCGAATAATTTAAAAAAATTAAGGCTCGATTAGAGAACTGAATAAAAATTTAGAATTTGTGACAAATATGCACATCGTACTAACTGTTCCCATCTCCTTCCATCCATCCATTCATCCATCCATCCATCCATCCATCCATCTATTCATACATCCATCTATTCATGCATCCATCTATTCATACATCCATCTATTCATACATCCATCTATCCATCGATCCATCCATCCATTCATCTATCTATCTATCCATCCATCATTCTATATACATCCATTATTTTATATACATCCATCCATTATTATTTTATTAATCTCTCCCCTATCCATTATTTATTAGCCAACCATTCATCCATCACCATCCAAACATCTATCCATACGTCCATCAATCCAAATAAACACCAACACAAGCGTACAACCAACCAAATATCGTCAAAGACAACCAAACACAAACACACACACACACACACACACACACACACACACACACACACACACACACACACACACACACACACACACACACACACACACATACACACGCACACACACACACACACACACACACACACACACACACACACACACACACACACACACACACGCACACACGCACACACACACACAAGCACACACACACACACACACACACACACACACACACACACACACACACACACACACACACACACACACACACACACACACACACACACACACACACACACACACACACACACACACACACACACACACACACACACACACACACACACACACACACACACACACACACACACACACACACACACACACACACACACACACACACACACACACACACACACACACACACACACACACACACACAGCCATACAAACATATAAACTAACAAAAGTAGGCGATTTTCATGACAAAAGTCAATCATACAACCAACCACCTTGTGTGGGTGCGTAGAACAGCGCCCAGGAAGTGAGGCCAAACGAAAGTGTTTAACTTCTACTGAAGTGAACAGGCAATCCAGAAAATTTGCGACAAAATTGATTTTTAGCTCAAATAATCAAATTCTAAATCTAAAAATTTGAATTTAAACGAATAAATAAATGAATAAATATGTAAATATGAATATTATAAAAAATAAATATATATACGATTCATTTATAGAAATATTTATATAGCGTGAAATCAACGTAAACTAATTGAGACAGCTAGTGATTAAAAATGAAATGATTCTTAGATATCGATGGTCTAATGAAATATAAATAGAATAAAAACAAAATAATAATATAAAAATAATTATAATTATAATAATTATGATAACAACTATGATAATCATAGCAATAATCATCATGAATGGGCCAAAAGATGATTGTGTACAAGGCGTACAGCGAGGCAAAATGACTGCACACGAAATGAAAGGTACATTACAAGAAGACATGTCTGTTATTGATGATGACGATGACGAAGATGATGATGATGATGACGACGATGATGATGATGATGATAAAGACGATGATGATAATAAATAACAGAAAAAAAAATCGATGATAATAATAAATATAAATAATATTATAATGATAATAATAATAATAATAATAATAATAATAATAATAATAATAATAATAATAATAATAATAATAATAATAATAATAATAATAATAATAAGATTAATAATAACAAGAATATGAATAATAAAAAAATTAATTACAAGGGTCATGGCCATTGAAGGATTTCGAAACTGCCGAGTCAACTATGTGGCGTCCGACCGAAATCAGTATCGACCATTGGTTGAATAATAGTAAAAATAATAATAATAATAACAAATATTATTATTGTTGTTGTTTTAAACTTGCAATTACCCTTACGTGAATATCCCACATGAAAGTTAAAAAAAGTTTGTAAGGTTTGAGAGGTGAAAGGATCTTCGAGAAGGAAGAGGTACAGACTGGCATGAAAAATTTTCAAATGAAGCGCTATAAGAGTCATTTATCATTTATTTGACGTAAGATTGTCTTGGGAACAGAGACTCTACTGAATTTTTGAAATAATTTAATGAATTCCAGTACTTTCGGAAAGTAATTACAGTAATTCCAGAGTCGACCGAGAGGTTGCCAACGTGTTGAAGTTCTAGAAATATAAATTAATCGAAGAAAAAGCAGCAAGAACCAGAGTAAGAAAGATATTCCTACCACCATCATCATCATCATCATCATCATCATCATCATCATCATCATCATCATCATCATCATCATCATCATCATCATCATCATCCCAATTAAAGCTACCACCACCATTAACGTTCTCATCATCACGGCCATCATCATTATATCAAAATGACCAGCACCACCCATTTTCACCATAACCATAACCACCATCTTGACCATGAAAAACACAAGAATAATTTTCACCATCCTTACCACACCACTTTATCGTCTCCAACACCACACATCTTGATTGTTATCCTAAGTCTATCCTCTTCACCAACATCGCCCATCTACCACCTTTCTTCCTCAACCTCCCCACAACCACCATCTTCCTCTCATTCTCCACAACCACTCCCCCCCCCCCCTTTTTCTTCCTCCTCCTCATCACCGACAGAAAAAATATTTAATGTGCAATAATTGACAGAGCGCAAAAGTAAGGAGTTGATCCTTGCGACGAAGTTGCTGTGCCTTCTTCTCAATCATTGCTTAATTAATCTTCTCTTAATCATTGACTAAGACGATAACTCCTTAATCAAGACCTAAATAGAAGATTAAGAAATTTTTAAAATATTTAATTGTAGCAAAAATTTCCTTTGATAACAAAATCCTTATTAAATTCATTTTCTTGAATGGCTATAAAGATGACGACGACGACGACGATGATGATGATGATGATGATGATGATGATGATGATGGTGCTGATGATGGTGATGATGATGATAGCACGTGGAAGAATAAATAGCAAGCGTAGAGCGCTTGTGTAGATGGAGTATTGGTAAGCAATATAGGTACAAAGAGCATCAGAACGACACTACTGAAGATATGAAGAAGATGATAGCGATGTTGGTGGTAATGATGGTGATGGTGCGTAATTGTAATCATATTATTATTATTCGGTTAAGTAAATTTTGTTATTTAAAGAAGTAGTTGTAGTGAAGAAGGTGTCTTGCGTGGCTAGCCGGCTCCTCCTTGGAAGGACGTATGGATCATGATAAGCACCACCAAATATCAGTTTTTATTATATTATATTTTATTATATAATTTTATTATGTATTTTATTTATTTGTATATTAATATTTATTTTATTTATTTATATATTAATATGTATTTTATTTTGTTATACATTATATATTATCGATAATTCATGAAAATAAAATTGAAACTAAAATTTGAAAATTATTTTTGATTTCATAAATGTACTTAATAATACAAATAATTATTAAAATATATTATTTTAATACTTCAATTAATTAATTAAATAATTTAATTGAATAATTAGAACTCACCGGCAGCGGCAGCGAGTCCAGGCTGGCTGCCGGCAGCAGTCTTGCTGCTTCCCATGTTGTTCCTCTGCCTCAGGATGGTCCAGTCGTACACATAATCGTACTGGTGGCTGGAAGGGGTTGAATGGAAGAGGTTGGGTAGTTGGAGAGGGCGGGAGTAGTTTGAGAGAACGGGGGTAGATAGGGGAGGTTTGGTTTATTGGAGAAGAGTTGGTTAATTTGGAAGGTTGAGTTAATTAGGGGGGGGGGGGAAGATTGGGTTGATTAGGTCAGTTGGGTGGTTGTGAAGATTGGAGGAATTGGGTGGATGCACAAAAACAACAACAAAAAACGCACACGAACAGACATTCAACATCCCACCCACACACACACACACACACACACACACACACACACACACACACACACACACACACACACACACACACACATACACACACACATACACACACACACACACACACACACACACACACACGCACGCACGCACGCACGCACGCACGCACGCACGCACGCACACACACACACACACACACACACACACACACACACACACACACACACACACACACACACACACACACACACACACACACACACACACACACACACACACACACACACACACACACACACACACACACACACACACACACACACACACACACACACACACACACACACACACACACACACACACACACACACACACACACACACACACACACACACACACACACACACACACACACACACACACACACACACACACACACACACACACACACACACACACACACACACACACACACACACACACACACACACACCTCTCTTTCCACATTCAAACACCCTTCTCCTTCCCTCCCTCTCTACTTATCCCCTCCCTCCGCCCACCTGAGAGTGCGGAAGAGGATGCGGAAAAGCTGTCTGAGGTACATGTAGTCAGGAGACTCGTCAAAACGCAAGCCCCTGCAGTAGTTCAAGTACATGGCGAACTCGGCAGGACACGTCTGTCGGAGGTGTGTCAACACCAACGTCATGTACAACATAAACAACATCATCAACATCTACAACAACATTGTCAATATAAATAACAGCCTCATCAACATCGAAAATAAGACCAATAATACCAACAACTACAAAAACATCAACAGCAACATCAAAAAAATCAACACCAACAAAATTAACACCAACAACAACAGAAACACCAACACCAACAGCAATATCAACAACCTTGCAAAGCACTTCAACGGGCGTTGACATTTTCTTCTCGCTGATCTTTTCATACTTCTGTCTCTTGTTGCCTGCCTGCATGATGATGATGATGATGATGATGATGATGATGATGATGATGATGATGATGATGATGGTAATGATGATGATGATGATGATGATGATGATGATGATGATGATGGTAATGATGATGATGATGGTGATGATGATGATGATGGTGATGATGATGATGATGATGATGATGGCACTTCTTGAAAGAAGTTATGCGATGGTTTCGAAAGTGGCGGTAACGGAGAATGTGGCGTTGATAAAGAATTAGTGTTATTATTGTTAGAAGTGGTGATAGTAGTCATCATAAAAATAATAATAATAATAACAATAATAGTATGAGTGGAAGAGGTGGTGCTGATAGTAGTTACACAAAACAGTTCACCTTGAGTCCTTGCCAGGGAAGAGACCCGTTGTTGAAGTAGATTAGGACGTTGCCTGGTGGTGGTGGTGGTGACGATGATGATGATGATGGTGGTAATGATGATGACCACCCCAAAAACCCCCACTTACAACGCCCTCCCCACTACTATCACTTCCACAAAACCGCCATTGGCACAAAGAGGCACATTGACACAATGACCACCACAATGGTACCTAAAGATTCCATGTCATCTCTGCGACTCTGTTCAATGCCCAGGTGGGCGTTGATGCTTGCGTACCTCGCTGTGCCTGCAGTGGTGGGTAGGCGCTGAGTGAGTGAGAGAGAATGAGTGAGTGAGTGAGTGAATGAGTGAGTGAATGAGTGAGTGAGGGAATGAGTGAGTGAGTGAGGGAGTGAATGAGTGAGTGAGGGAATGAGTGAGTGAATGAGTGAGTGAGGGAATGAGTGAGTGAGTGAGGGAGTGAGAGAGAGTGGAAGTATGAGCGAATGAATGAATAAATGAAAAGTGGATTAGTAATGAGTAAATAAAAAATGATTGAGAAGTAAAGAATGAATGAGTCAATGAATGAGTCAATGAATGAGTCAATGAATGAGTCAATGAATGAGTCAATGAATGAGTCAATGAATGAGTCAATGGCAAGTGAATGAACGTGTGAATGAGTGATGATGATTGACGAAAGGGAGCAAAGAAGTAAAGCAGAAAGTTAATCAGAACATCAATTAGTCTCATAATGACTTGTAATGCCTGCTTTTGCCTTACAACGTTTGCTGATTATAAAGGCGACGTTGAAAAGATGAAAGCGGGTAATGTTGAGAAAGGATGATGGTGAAGAGGGTGGATGTAGAATGGTGAAGAAATGATGTGTTGTGAGATTAAAGGAACATGAATGGTTGGAAGAAAGGTTGGAAAAAAGTGGGTGGAAGAAGTATTGATGAAGAAATGAATGATGGAGATGGATGGATGGAAGGAAAAGTGAGAACGAATGAAGCACCTGTGAGGTTCTTATCTTCCCTGTACCCGATGTGCGTCCTGGTGTGAGTGTCTCGGAACTTCTTTGCCAGACCAAAGTCGATAAGGAAGACCTGTGGAGTGGTGTTGGTGGTGGTGGGTGGTGATTTGATAGTGAACAGTGACGAATATGATGGTGAAAATAAGAACAATGGTGAATATGATGGTGAGAATAATGATGGTGATGGGATGGCGACTATAATGATGATGATTATGATGAATGAAAGATTTCAAGTGATTCTCAAGAGTTAATTAATTTCGTGAAGTGGCCAAAAGGCAGGTGGGTTCTTGAAATAATAAACCTCCATTCATTCAGAAGCTCTTTCATTCATCATGAAACCGCTTACCCCCTCCTTCCCTCACTATTACTCCTTACTCTTCTCTCCCCTCCCTTCTCTCCTCTTCTCTCACCCTTCTCTCCCCTCCCTTCTCTTCTCTCTCCTCCCTTCCAACCATCCCTCCAATAACCCCACTCCTCCCCTCCTCTTCTCCCTTCTCCACTCTCTCCATCTTTCCTCCCAACACTTCAACCTCCCCACCTTGTTGCAATGCCTGCCAATGCCCATGAGGAAGTTGTCAGGCTTGATGTCGCGGTGGATGAAGTTCCTGTTGTGCACGTACTCAATCCTGCCTATCATCTGTGTTACGAGAGAATGGATGGAATGGATGGAAGATGGAGATGATGAGGGTGTGGAAACAGTAATGGTGAGTGGGTGGGAATGGTGGGTGGTGGTGATGGGTGGTGAAAACAGTACTTTTAAGTTTTTGGAAACGGTGGTTGGGGGTGCTGAGTGGGTGGTTGGTGATGGTGCATAAGTGTTGAGGGGTGTAGGTGTTGATGGTAGGTGGCAAGTGAGTGGAAGGTAGATGATGGGTGGATAGGTGGTTAGAAGGTGGACGCATTGGTGGTTGGGTGAAGGATTGGATTGGCTGAAGTGGTGGATGAATAAACTGGCGGATGAAGAAAAAGCTGATGGGTGAATAGACAAAATGTTTATGAAGTTATTATTCATTGTTAATGTCTTGATGGGTGGTTGTTGAGTTGATGGATGGTTTTGAGCTTATGGGTTTTCATTGCCAAGTTAACAGATGTACTTTCACAATGAAACAGGCAAATGAATTTCTAGAACGGAGTGAATTTATGCGTTTTTAGGCAAGTGAATGAATGGCTGGTTGGTGAATGAGAATAAGGCCTTAAAAAACGTCCAAATTAGGTAACTTTTTTGGCCTATTTGTTTGAAATGCATCAATGCCTCAAAACACCACACTACGTATCGCAAAAAATAACTTATCCACGCGCGAATGTTAAGCTACATAGCTAAAATTAGATTTTTAAAAAGTATTAATATTAATATTAACTCATAGAAAAAACAATAATATTAAAAATATATTAATAATATTGTTGATATAAAAAATAATAATCGGGTGCGCCTGGACGAGGTGTGATGCTCAAGTATAAAGGTGATTGAGTAGTGTGAGAGAGAAAGGTACTAAGATGTGGTTATAACAGAGGGCTGATACACGGAGGTGGTACAATGAAGTGGCATTGAAACATCAAAGCCTCGAGGACCAAACAACCAGCTCCCACTTGAGAGGCAAGTGAATTTTGAATGGATAGAGGCGGCGATGAAATAAATAGTCGTTGAATTGTTGAAGAATTTGAGCGCCTCAGTCGTTCGCTTTGACGCTTTTTCATTATGTATTTTTGTTTTCATTATTATTATTATTATTATTATTATTATTATTATTATTATTATTATTATTATTATTATTTAGAAGTACCCATTTAACCCTTGAACAGAGAGAAGTAGTCAACAACAACAAATAAAGTCACATTATATACTTCACAATGTTCCAAACCGTCTCAATGGCATTTCGCGAATGACTTAGCGCACCGATTGGGTGTATTGTAAAACGCCGTAATAATGACGTATTAGGTAATACCTGGGTATGCCTAGAGTTTTTATGGTGCTGAGTAGGTTTATGGGTGTTATTGTTGCTGTTATATTAAATGTGAGTTATAGCGTTGAGAACGTAACCTGGGTGAACAATAACGGTTGAGCTTTAATAACTGCCTTTCAAACATCCACCACAAGATTTATTGAGTTATGTCCACCAGAGAAGCAAAACACACCGCCAACACTACCACTGCCATAATAAAAACCATCAGCGCAAACCACAACAAAGCACTTCTCCACGCCTAACACCACCTACACAACAATAAACTCCTCTCCTTTCCCCCAATAAAGCACCAACAGAACGAATCATCCATCCATCCTAATCCCTATAAGCGTACTCACCCCTCAAAACACCCAACATCCCTGAACGCCCAAAAAACCCAAAACACTCAATACACCCAAGCCCCAAAACACCCAGCCCAAAAAACACCCAACCCACTTGGTCAGCGAGCATGAGGACGGTCTTCATGCTGAAGGAGCGGCCACAGAAGTTGAAGAGGTCCTCGAGGGAGGGACCCAATAGGTCCATCACCAGCACATTGTAGTCCTTCTCTTGCCCAAACCACCTGTGCCATGATGGTGTGGTGATGATTGGTTGGAAGCGGTGATGATGGTGGTAGCGTGGTGATGCTGGTGGTATGGAGATGGTGGTGGAGTGGGGATTATGATGATGGTGTGGGTGAGGCTAATGGTTTGGAAATGGTGGTTTTTTAGTAGAGGTTTGGTGGTAGTAATATGGAAGAGTGGTGGAATGATAGAATTTAAGAAAGTTGAATTTATAGCAGAATAAGGATGGTTGGGATTGATGGTTGGATGGTAAAGAGAATGAGAAGGGTGTAAAGTATTTGGAAGTCATGGTGACATGTGAAAAAAGTCATAGGAATGTAGTGAATAGTGAAATAGTTTATAATGAATTGTTGAGAAATTTTTAGTGAAATGTTGACATTTTTAGCGAATTGTTGAGGCATTTTAAGTGAATTGTTGAAGAATTTGTGGTGAATTGTTGAGGAATTTATGGTGAATTGTTGATAAATTTATGGTGAATTGTTGACAAATTTATGTTGAGCAAGAATGAAATTGAAAGATGAAGTAACTCAAGGTTGCATCGTTGAAACGAGATAGAATGTAGTAAGAAAAAAAAAGAAGTTGTTTGAAGCTCAAGAGAGGAACACCCTTCGTAACCATGCAAGGCATGCTGCTTGGTTACAAGCATTGAGGGTTGTGAGAAGGAGGTGGGAGAGTGGAGAGGAGATAGAGGGGCCGGTTGGAACACATTTCTCAAGCATCGGCTATACGCCATCAATCATTGTAAGAGGTGAGATGTGTGTTGAGTATTTGGAGAAGCAAGGACGCAACGATCAACTTGTGAATTTATGGCTGTGCAATGATGTGTGGTGGCGAAAAAGAGGTTGGGTTGTTGTTTTCTTGTGACTGGCATTGCTGGCAAAAAAGGTTGATGAAGTGGGTGGAGTTGAAGAATGTGTGAAAAGGGTTTGGTGGGTGAGTGGGTAAGGTGGGTATGGAGATGTGTGTGTGGGGAGGTGGGTGTGGTGAGGTGAGTGAGGAATGTTGGAGTGAAACAAAAGATGTGGCGAAAAAGGTAAAAAATGTGGTGGATGTAATGAAGCATGAATGAAATGTGGTGGGTGTGGTGGAGTGGACATGATAGTGTGGTAGAGTAATATTTGAAGTTGAAGTTGCATTGGAGTTGGAAAAGGCTTGAATGATTTGAAGGGAAGATTAAGAAGATTTAAATTGGATGGCATGATAAGAGAAAAGAATTGAGGTAAATAGTAGTCTGGCCTACCCTGCTAGGCACGAGTGAGTCATACAAGTAAATAAACAAAAACATTAAGAGGAATATTAAAGAAATCTCGAAGGAAATTATATAAGAGAAAAAAAATTCAAATAAAAAAACATAAAAAACAAAAAAAACAATTCTGTAATGAGAAGAAAAACAAAATAATTAAAAAAACAATAGAGTGAATCCTTAAATCAAAAATAATGTTATTCACAAAAACAGGGTTTATTTAACAAGAGAATTACACAATAACGATAAGAGCAGCACTATAACAATAGAAGTGACGCTCTAACTGGATCGATATAACATCAGAACGATAGTTGGTAACAAAATAGTTACAACAGCAACAAGAAAAATATTGCCCACCAAATCAAGGTTTCAAAACAGGGCTAACACTATAGTAATGAGAGTAACGCCTCGAAACTCCACGGGGTTAATGCCACTATAAAAATATTCGTTTTTGTATTGTATTGTATTGTAACGCTGTATCAAAATGCTTATAGTACTAGACCAATAGGATACCCATGAAAAAAAAACAACAAAAAACAAAATATAATAATTGTGATGAAATATCTTCATGAGGTGATAAGTTCAACGATGAATTGAATCATATCCGAAAAGTATGAACAATAAATTGATAACGAAAACATTTTAAAAATAAATGAAGAATGAGGAAAAAAAAATTCCATAAATGGTAACAAAAATATCAACAAAAAAAAAAAATTATAACGAAAACATCAGAAAAAAGGATAACAAAAACATCATCAATGAAATAAATGATATCCAACCACAACAAGAAAACCCACAATTATAACAAAACAAATTAATAATATGAACAATTGAGCTTTCTAGCAGACAAGAGTAAGCAAGGACACTGAGAGCAACAGAATAACGTTATAAATATAGTAACGTTATAAGCACAACAACGTTATAAATATAGTCACGTTATAAAAAGAGTAACGTTATAAAGATAATAATGTTATTAAGATAGTAACGTTATAAGGATAACAATGTTAAAAATATAGTAACGTTATAAGGCAGTCACGTTATGAAGAAAAAAACGTTATAAAGATAACTTAATAATAATAATTTATAAAAATAATAACTTTATAAGAATGATAACGTTATAAAGATGACGTCAGGAGCATAAGGTTAGCTGTTGCTTGATTACAAAAGCAGAACGTTACAAACACCAGCATCCACTGCTTGGTGTCTCAATTTTCAGAAGGTTGGATAAGAGAGGTTTTATTGTGTGGTGGCATGGGGAATGGGTGGAGTGTGATAACCTCATTGTGTGCGCCATTGTGATATAGAATTGTCATTTAATGATAACGCTAACAATAAAAATAATAATAATAATATTATTATTATTATTATTATTATTATTATTATTATTAGAAAACAACGCTATTTTCAATGTTATTAGATTTTAGCATTATAATAAGCGCCGTTTTTATTTTTCATAATATTATATTAATACTATTTTCTTTTATTAAAACTATAATAGACACAGAAAAAAATTTGAAAACCTAATATTACAAGCGATAGTGAGGTGAATGATCAATTAGGGATGAAGGCGGAGGAAGAGGAAGGGGAGTTTGTAGTGAAAACAACTTCTGTTATCATCCTTCCAGCATCAATTCAAATGCCTTGGTACATCAATTTGGGAGAAATAGTCAATAAATAATAATTACGTAGAGAATTTTTTTATTAATTTCAGCGGAATTGTTCAGTGGAATCTTAAAATAAGATGGTTGTTTGAAACTGCACGATTTTGTGTGTGTATTTGTGTGTGTGTGGGTGTTCTTGCATGTATTAGTGAGTGTGCTTGAGTGAGCTTCTGTTGTGAGATAAGGTGCTTTAATGAATCTGTCTAATCCAATATCCAGAACAGACCATACTAAGACTAATGATAATTTTTATTTAAAAATCTAAAAAAATTAAAATTAACTTTACGCATTCACAACATTCAGTAAGCGTGTACTTGAAAAAAGCCTCATTTAGTGGTGATGGTGATGCAATATTGTGTTTAAAAAGTATTGAAAACTAAGTCAGAAAAAAACTTTGCAGCAGGAAAGGTAAACAAGGGGTTTGATCATGTGTACTTGAGAGGCTGAGAAAAACATAAAAGTGATACATAACACACTTTATGGTCTGATGCAAAACATAACGCTTCGAGAATTTGTTATTCTATTTTGTTTTATTTTAAGACAAAAACTTGATAATTTAAAGATTTTTTTTTGGTATGGAGATTTAGATTTTAATTGCAAAATACTGGTGTTCGGATGGTTTTTGATTTTAAAAAAATATTTCTGGTGTACAAATTAGGTATGGTGAATTGGAGTTTTTTTGAATAGATGCATTAAAACAAGTAAAAAGTTGAAGTTAATAGGAAGAAATAGAGCGAGATTCCTAATTTCTAACATAATTCTTTTAACTCTAAGGGGTGTGTCTTTAGTCCATCGACAGAGACAAAAATGAAAAAAATAAATGATTAACTACCATTGTGAGTACAATGGCAATTAGAGTAACAACAATAACAGAAACAGCAACAAAATAACAAAAACAGCAATGGCAATGACAACAAAAGCAACAAGAACAACAGCAATAACAACAAAAGCAACAAAGACAACAACAACAGCAACAGTAATAACAACCAAAGCAACAAAGACAAAAACAACAGCAATGGCAACAAAAGTAACAGCAACAACAACAACATTAATAAAGGCCCACCTGATGTGAGGAATGCCGATGCCACCCTGCAAGATCTTGTACAGTCTGCTCTCATATAACAACTGTGGGTGGCGAGCCCGTTTCGATTCCAACTTTATAGCCAACTCCTGGAAAAAAAATTATTATATAAATATTTTTACACAGATATTTTTATATTATTTCGTTTCCTATATATAATTATTTTATATTGTTATATATTAGTTACTATTCAGGGTGATAACCCGAAACATCCTTGGAAATATTTCTATAATAAAAATTCATCATTTTAATATTATGTTTGGTTTATTTCTGAATTGTGGTGAGAATTATGTTTGATGAAAAAAACAGATTTCCTTTTTTATAATAAAATGGGCTTAATTATCATTTGGACTTCATTTAAATCATTTGAAAAAATATTTTAATTAAAAAAATTGAAGTATATTTGGAAACACTTTTTGTCTAAAGTTGAAGTGTCTTCAACAAATTTTGAATAATTAATTTGGAGAACCAGAAATCCTCTGAAATTCTGAGTAAAAGTTTTGGCTAATTCTAGCACATTGTCTGTCCTTTACATTGAGTTTTTTTTCAACTCAAACTTAAAATTTTATTTTGAGTTTAGGTAGCCGTATATTAAATTGAATTCAATTGTTTGAAAAAAAATTTTATATAAACTACTGAGTTTGAGAATACTGAATGAATTAAACAGTTATCAACTTCTATTTATTATTTTGAAAACTTAAAAAATAACTCGTGTCTGAAATTTATTAACGACCTCATAAAGAATTAGGTGTGGTTGATTAGTAATTTAAATTACGTAACTAAATCGATTTTTCAAGGGAGTTAGAAATGACCGTCTGACCTCGCCATTAGAGATGTTCAATCCAAGATATATGTCACCAAAAGAACCACTTCCAATTTTTCGCACCAAACGATACTTTCCGTTTACCAAAAACTCTGACTTCGAGGAGGATGAAGCTGAGGTGGCAGTATTCGACATATTCCTAACAAATTGTGAAATAAAGTTTTGAAAATAACTAA
This sequence comes from Branchellion lobata, assembly GCA_947562095.1. Lineage (NCBI taxonomy): Eukaryota > Metazoa > Annelida > Clitellata > Hirudinida > Piscicolidae > Branchellion > Branchellion lobata. Next base: position 7,611,449 of record OX387252.1, on the reverse strand, counting down.
TCAACGATTTGAATTTTGAACTGTTTACAAGAAATCTATTAAACGTTCTATTTAAAATCAAATCCTTTGTTCCATTCAATTCATTTAATCATCTTTGGCCATTTTAATAATTTCTCGAAGGGATGGGTAGTTCGATTTGAATTTATAAAACGCTTACTTTAACACGCACTTTTGCTGTTAATTCCGTATAAAACTTGGTTTTGGATTAACTAGAAATACTAGTTATTAATTAACATTGAACATATTTATTTAAATAAAAACGATGACGTTTTGAACGTATGATGGTAAACAAAATACTCTAGTTTATTCTCTGCCTTATTTTAACGTAAAAACAAGTTAGTGCTGTGAATTAATATATTTTTGCAACGTAAAATATTTTTAAATTTAAACTATTAAAATAACCAACAGGCTTTAATTAATTAAATCATTTGTTAAGAGCTGATTTCTACAAAATTTCACACAAAAAGCAGACCAAAATCAAAAACATTTTTAAGTTTGCTCATATACAGAAAAAATTTAAAAAAATTTCATGCAAGATTTTTAATCACGAAATTACAGAACATTTTTCAAAATTTCAGTATATTTCATTCGCGTCACTCTCCCCAATAGCCATTCGCCTTCTTTCCCATGTAGCCACTCCACCACTGGTCTTGGTAGGGCAGTATGTGATGGCATTGTTCTTTACTAGAACACTCACACCTTAACTCCAACCTTAAAAATATTAAAAATTATTTAAAATGTTAATTAGTTTAATTAATTTTTTTTAATTAATTTTTTTTTTATTCAATCAAATTAAATTCGGTTTCAACGACCTGTTTATGATCAATTTGCTTCTGCTATCGGTCTGTTCTGAGAGTCACCATGAGAAAGTTAAAGTTGCAGTGAAATAATGTGGCAATAAGTCAATCATTCGTAAACTTTGAATTATTAAGAATATTTTAAAATAATTATTCAGCGCTAGCTAATTTTTGGAAATTAATCAGATAAAATTTGCATTACAATTAGTTAGCCTTTATAAATCATACGCAAAAAACGCTTTATAAATACTGGTTAACTCAGATTAGAAAAAACAAGATTAGATTAGCAAGATTGGATAAAATAGGGGAATATTAAATTAAAAAAGGTAAAAAAAGATTCACCTATTTTTGTTGGGAATGTTTTGTATCTGGCGAACACAATGTCGATGGCGCTGCCATCGTTGCCCGGTGGGTGTGGTCTCAACGGTGGAGCCAGCGAACCTTTGGGAAAAAAAAAATTTATTTAAAAAAAATAAATTTAAAAAAGTTATAAAATAAAAATAAATTCAAATGATAAAAGTTATAAAAAAAAGTTTTGAAATGAAAATAAAAATTTTCAATAAAAAATTAATTTTTTTTTAATGTATAAAATAAAGTTATACCTTTTCATTAGAAAAAGAATTCTGGCGCACCTGTGGATATGATGCTTTCAATGCTTGTTTTTGTCATGTCTTTTTTTCTTTCTTTCTTTTCTTCTTGTTTTTCTCTATCTTTTCTTTTTTCCTTTTTCTTTTGTTTTTCTTTTTCTTGGTCTTCATGTTTGTTATCATCTAAATTTAAATGTATTGGAAAATTTAGAAGTGTAAATTTAATTTTTTTATCGAATTGATTAATTAAACATAATTTATTTTACGCATTTAATATTTTGTTCATGACCAAGTCGTTTTTTACGTATATATTTTTTTAGAGTTGTGTGATTAGAAAGACCCAAAGAGTTGAAGATGGAGGTGGGAGGCAGACGAGAAGACCACACGAGCAGACGACTGAAGTCCGTTGAATTGAAACGAATGGCGCACACGTCAGCTCTGCTTTTTTCGTGGATGCTCATGTCTGTGTGTTTGTGTCATCATCATCATCATCATCATCATCATCATCATCATCATCATCATCATCATCATCATCATCATCATCATCATCATCATCATCATCATCATCATCATCATCATCATCATCATCATCATCATCATCATCATCATCATCATCATCATCATCATCATCATCATCATCATCATCATCATCATCATCATCATCATCATCATCATCATCATCATCATCATCATCATCATCATCATCATCATCATCATCATCATCATCATCATCATCATCATCATCATCATCATCATCATCATCATCATCATCATCATCATCATCATCATCATCATCATCATCATCATCATCATCATCATCATCATCATCATCATCATCATCATCATCATCATCATCATCATCATCATCATCATCATCATCATCATCATCTTCTTCTTCATCATCTTCATCTTCTTTATCATTTCATCATCTTTTTCATCTTTTTCATTTTTAATTCATTCTCATCTTCAGCAGCAGTGACTGCAACAAAATCATCCTCATTCCATTTTTCTTCTTCCCATTTTCTCCCTCTCTTTCTACCTTTTTTTCCTACCCCTCTTCTTTCTATCTCTTTTTTCCTTCTTCTTCTTTTTCTCATCCTTCTCTGCATCTTTTTCCTCCTTTTTTTCCTCTTCTTTTTCTTCTTCTTTTCTTCCTCTCATTCTTCTCCTCCTCTTTTTCCTCCTCCTCACTTTTGGGGAACGAGAACTTTCTTCTGAAGCGCACAGCTCCCACACACTCATGTGACCAGAAGAGGAAAATGTCCCCGCCTCGACCAGTCGTCTGACGTGGCAGTAGAAAGCCCAAGAATTAATTATTTAAAAAATCAATTATTTTTTTCTTATTAGTCAATGTTATATATATTTTTAAATCATTCTGTAATGATACTCCTTCAGGTTAACTATTAGTTTATATGTCAACTAATAACTGATAATTAATCCAGAAAAGCGTTTCAGACGTTTACCCGGTCATTTAGTAATAAAAAAATAGTAATAATAAAAAACAAATAAAAACTGGGTGTAATAATTATCATAGTTAGTATTATTATTACTATTATTAATCATAATTAAAATAATAATCTAATTAATGAACAAGCAAGGCAATCAATTATCATTGAAAATGACTGAAGTCGAGTTATCTTCACAAAAACGACGTAAGGTGAGGCACACCCGAATGGTGAGGGGAGAGGTGATGTTGCTGAGGGGGCTGTAGTGGGGGGAGTGAACCAATGGAGCACCACTCCTCCCATCAATCACCGTGCTCTAGGTGGGGATGATGATGATGATGATGATGATGATGATGAGGATGATGATGATGATGATGATGATGAACCCGTCCAGCCACCTAATCCACCCACGCATGCTTACAATGGTGTAGTAGTAGTGTGGATAGGCCGGTCCGACTTGCATTTGAAGCATGAAGTCTGGAGTGGAGTCAATGTTGAAGAAGCCTGGGGCTGGTGTGCTGGGATGGAAGGATAAATGGATGGGTTGATTGATAGACGGATGATGGATGGACGAAGATGGATGGAAGATGAATGGATGAATGTAAAGACGGATGGATGTAAAGACGGATGAGTGAATTTATAGATGTTTGAGTGGATGTATGGGTGAAGCGATGGATTGAAACTGACCTGAAACAACATCGAAAAACCTAAATTTTATGTACTAAACTCACACGCACGCACATACACACAAACACACGCACATACATACATACACACACACACACACACACACACACACACACACACACACACACACACACACACACACACACACACACACACACACACACACACACACACACACACACACACACACACACACACACACACACACACACACACACACACACACACACACACACACACACACACACACACACACACACACACACACACACAAACACACGCATACACACAAATACGAACACGCTTACGCGTATGACTCAGACTGAGGGAAGGGTAAAGACCACAGGGTTTTGAAGTTTTTGCCGTCCAACGCCACCACAGACGAATTGAAAGTCGTAAATATGACGTCATCGACACCATCTTTGTTGACGTCACAAAGACACGGTGGTGTCATGATACCCTTGGCATGGGGCGAAAACAGACGTGTGGCCTAGTTTGGAGATTGAAAAGAACTCATGGACTTTTCGAGTTTTAAAGTTTATTTTTATAAAGTTAGAAAAAAAATGGGGAAAAATGTGGAAAAAAATTTTCACGATCTTCAAAAGCCTTTTGTAGAATGTAATCTCACGTAGACAGGGTACGAACATTGTAGGGCCGTGTGGCAGCAAGGGCGTTGAGAGGGACAGCCCACAGGGAACCTCCTTGAGTCTCCCCTCCCGTGCCCAACAACACCATCCTCTTCCCACAAATCATGTCTCTCTCACCTTCTTCTCTCATCTCACCATTTTTTCTCATCTCACCATTTTTTCTCGTTTCACCACCTCCTTCTTCTTTATCCTTTTCTTCTATTCCACCAACTTTTACAACTACACCATCATCATTTTCACCACAATCTTCATTCCTTCCTTCTACCGAACCTTCACACCTCTCTCTATCAATCATCCCTCCTTCGAACCTTCCTCCTTCAAACCTCCCACAACTCCCCCCTTCCATTCTCTCTCTTGTGATTACAGGAGAGTAGAAGGAATCCTTACCCTCAGGCAGACCACTCTTCCACAACAACCTTCCTTGCCTGCCACTCAACACCATCAGACGACCCTCCATCCGCTCCGCATCTGTTGGATCAGATCTGGTTAGTTTAGGTTAGGTTATAAAAAATTAGGAATAAGTTTGATTAGGTTAGATTAGGTTAGATGAGATAAGAAAAGATTAGATTTGATTGAATTAGTAAAGATCTGATTAGATTTGATTAGATTTGATGAAACTAGATCAGATAAGAGAAGATAAGATAAGATAAGATAAGATTAGATTAGATCAGAGCAGCTCACAGGGAGCAGCGAAAGGGTCTCCTGCGTGGATGTTCATCACGTCTGCCACCATGTCTCCATCTACGTCATCGATCAGCTGACCTGCCGTGGCCACGTGATTGGGTCCTTAAATTTTGAATTCAAAAATTGTTTTTTTTTACGCATTTTAACATGATTTTTAGCATTAGGTTCAAAGGCGTTCCCATGGAAACGGTTTTTCTTGCTTTGGGCTACTAGAGGACTAAGCCACTGAAGGATGGCGTCTGTTCTTTACTTGAATTGCCGCATTTGTAACTGAAACTTGAGCTTATCGAGATTCGAAACCTGAACCTTACGCTTCACTACAGAGCCCTCTAACCATTACGCTACGGGCGCAGTCATTTGAATATTTCATTTTATTATGAATTAATTTTAAATAATTAATAATAAAATGTGTTTTTCAATAGATGTTTGAAAAGAATAAATTTTTTTACTAAACATTTTGAATAAATTGTTTTTTTAATATTAAAAATTTTGAAATAATATTTTTTTTCAAATCACTGGTATAGAATCCAAGAGCATCGTTCCTGAGTGGATTCTTCTGGAAGGTCCACAAGACGAGGTCGTTTGTGACGTCAATGGCTGCTAGTGTCTGTGGCGATGGTGGTTGTTGTTCAAATCAATAATACTAAAAATATGTTTCTGTTGTTGTTGTTGTTTTGTGTTGCTTTACATATTCCACCCAACCAGTTCGTCAACTCCGCCATCCCACCCATCCTACCCTTCCACCAACCCTTCCATCACACACTCAACCACCGCTTCCCCAACCACCCCACCCATCCGACAACACACCTATCCAACCACCCCACACACCCTCCACCATTCCCCCCCTCTTCAACTTACGGCGGCTCTTCCAGACACCACACAGTCTTCCTTGCCATCACCTCCTAAGTCCTCCACACACGTGACCGCATACACCTCGTGACGTAGATAGAAGGTTCGAATGACGTCACCACTCACTCCATCTAACACCATCAAACCCCCTTTATTGGTAGAAACAGTCAGAGAGAGGGTTGTCTGATGGTTGCTTGTGGTTTTTGATTTCTTTTTTTTTTTTGAAAAATAGAAACAAATCTTGTAAGTTACTGAAAATCATACAAAACAAGGCGGAAAATTGAAATAGCAAAAGATGGAAAAATAATGTTTCATAATACTAAAAATTATTTTAAAATTCATTATTCATAAATGATCATTATATATATATATATATATATATATATATATATATATATATATATATATATATATATATATATATATATATATATATATATATATATATATATATATATATATATATATATATATATATATATATATATATATATATATATATATATATATATATATATATATATATATATATATATATATATATATATATATATATATATATTCAACTCGTAATTACAATTAATATAATTATTAAATAATCGAAGATCTTAACGAGAGTGACCAAGACTGAGATCTTCCTGCACTGAAGTGTGCTTCTGACATTCCCTCTGCACCTCCTCAGCTTGCTCGTCTCATTGAAGAGGAAGAGGACCGGTTTCAATAATGATTTTTTATGACGTCATTATTTTTATTATTATTATTTATTTATTCACTGTTTTTAAAAAGGTATTTTTTTATTTTTATAATGAGTTGATTATTATTTTTATAATGAGTGTATTATTATTTTCGTTACTATTTGACTGTTATTTTTTATAATGATTGAATTAATATTTTCATTAATATGAATCTAAGAAATATCTTAGACAAAAAAATATTTTTTTTAAATTAGATTTTGAGTGGTTTCTATTAATAAGATTTTATGTCAAAAATCTTGAAATATCCGCAGTGGTGTCTTTGAAAAAAAATGTTGGTTGAGAAAAAAAGTGAAATCTTTTGTTTACGGGCTATTTAGCTATTTCACAAAGGGTAGGGAACTCATTAAATCATCCATATGGCTTGATTTAGGGCTCAAAAAGGTTTGAAGGGCAGGAATAACTCACGATACATAAATCAAATGAATAAAAAGAAAAATAATATTATGGAAGTTATAATAATAATAATAATAATAATAATAATAATAATAATAATAATAATAATAATAATAATAATAATAATAATAATAATAGAAATAATAATAATAAAAATAATAATAATAATAATAATAATAATAATAATAATAATAATAATAATAATAATAATAAATAATAATAATAATAATAATAATAATAATAATACTAATAATAATAATAATAATAATAATAATAATAATAATAATAATAATAATAATAATAAATAATAATAATAATAATAATAATAATAATAATAATAAATAATAATAATAATAATAATAATAATAATAATAATAATAATAATAATAATAATAATAATAATAATAATAATAATAATAATAATAATAATAATAATAATAATAATAAATAATAATAATAATAATAATAATAATAATAAATAATAATAATAATAATAATAATAATAATAATAATAATAATAATAATAATAATAATAATAATAATAATAATAATAATAATAATAATAATAATAATAATAATAATAATAATAATAATAATAATAATAATAATAATAATAACAATAAAAATAATAATAATAATAATAATAATAATAATAATAATAATAATAATAATAATAATAATAATAATAATAATAATAATAATAATAATAATAATAATAATAATAATAATAATAATAATAATAATAATAATAGGAATAGAAATAATAATAAAAATGGAAGGGTGCTATAAAAACAAAAATAACAATCTTATGAAATTAATAATAATGAAAAGTGAATAGAGCAATGAAACTAAAAATAAATGAATGATGAAAAGTTATTTATAGCGCGCTATTTACAAAACTAGATTTTTCTCAAAGACGCAATAATAAAATATTGGTATTAATACTAACAACGCCAAAATTTATAAAAATCAAAATATTAATAAAAACAATAATAAGAACAATGAGTCACCGATGGCGAAGCCTATGACGACGTCTAAGACGGAGTCATGGTTGACGTGGAGCATGCGAATGGCTGATTCACTCTTCAAACTGTCCACGTCACGTTGCCACAACATTCGTGACGTCACGTACTCGCAGGCGTTGTCACGTTGTAACAGTAGCAACAACAATGCCACGGAAGTAATGGGGGAGTTTGTTAGTTCCATGACTGGATTGCGAGTGTTTTTTTGTAATAAATCGCTTTCGACCGTTATGGTTGAATGTTTGTGATTGTATACAAGTATATCCAGTATTTTGTAAATTATAATATTTTCGTTCAATTGCTTAAACTGAAAAAAAAATTAAATTTTGAATGGAGTCGATTTTCATTTTATTGTAGCGTTGAGATGTGATCAAAAGCTTTTCGTAATATTTAAGGAAAAATTTGCTGTCTATTTGCTTTTTGATTTCTCATGGGAGTATTCCTTTGTTTGATTAGTGAAGTTCAAAGTTTTGAATTCAAACTTATGCAATGATTCTATTTTGATATTGATATTTCTAAGTTATAATTTTTTTCGCTAAAATAGAAATTTAAGTTTTTTTATTAAACGCCTCTAATTTATAACTCAGTGGTATAATATTATTTGTATATTCTTTTTATTTTATAAAATTGTTCAATTACGAATAATTTTTGATCATATTTTAATTATATTTGAAAAAAACCTAATGAAGTAGTGTGGAAAAATGCTTTTATTCAGTAGAAAATGAAGCTCTACTTTTTCTCACCCAATAGTCTCACTTTTAAAAGATTTTGTATTATTTTAAACGTAGATGTGCTTTTAGCTAGTGTTATGCCTTGAGTCTACTTTTCAACGAATGTCTTTAAGTCAATCCAAGGATTTGCTGATTTCATTCAACAAATTCAATATAACATATTTCACAATTTAAATATCCGATTGATTCAGTTTGTATCGGACAAACATAAATAAGCATTACAAGTACAACTTGTCGAAATATCTGTTTAAAACAGAAAATGGCATCAGTCAGACGCAAGGACGACTTGAATGTCGACTTGGAGCAGCAATTCGTTCTGCGCATGCCTCTTGTCAGTCAAAAACTAAAAGTTTTTTTCACTAATCTTATAATCTAATCGATGCATTTGCAAAGTGCTTTTTAGTCATGATCATTACTTTTTTAATAATTTTCAAATTATTGTTGATAATATCTAATAAATATTTCAATACTATGCACATGATAACTGTTTGCAATTTTCAAACTTTTTACACAAAAATGAAAATGGACAAAAACACCTGTTATCATACAACAACAACAACAAACACACACGTGTGATCACATAAAAACCACATGCAAGCAGAGAGCAGCGGAGAACTTGCGGAGGGAGATGAATGAGGGTCTGTTGAAGGACAAGCTGTCCCTTGAGATACACCCCGAGAAGAGGAGGGGAAAGGTTATTTACGATGGACAAATGTACCATGCCAAGGTGGCTGCAGTGGTGATGCTGATGAAGATGATGAGAATGAGAATTTATTTTTATATTATTTCAATTAATATATAATAGCAATAGTAATACAAATTATTATCATTATTATTATTATTGTGATAATAACACTTTTAATAATAATAATACTAATGATTGTGATTAATAAATGTTTCCCTTATCAGTTGGTGGACCTGCCATGCATAGTGGAATCATATAAGACCATTGACAAGAAGAACTTTTACAAAACAGCAGACATCAGCCAAGTACATCATACTACTGTATTATTAGTATAATATAGTATTGTATTTGTATTGTATTGTATATATTGTATATAGTTATTATTTTTCATTCTTTAATTTTTTTTAATAAATTTTCATTTCATTATTATAATTTTTTATAATGAGTATATAATAATACTGTAAAATATTTGTATTATTATTATCACTATTTGTATTATCATATTTATATTATTTGTATTATTATTCATTCCATTCCCAGATGCTGATATGTAAGGGTGAGTTTGGAACGGAGAGTCCAGAGGAGGGTGAGGAGGGGGGTAAGAAGAGGGACAAAGAGAAGAAGTACATGTGGAACCATGGCTGTACGTGCTTTATTTAACGCGCAACTATTTTTGATTTTTTAAAATCTGATTCACTTCATATGGCGCTCAACTTTTTTTGAGCGTTAGTATTAATTTAGACGGTGGTAAAAATAAACTGTGGTAGCTATAACCAGGGGTGCAAATAAATTGAAGTACAAATAACTTCTAGTAAAAAAAAAAATTTGTACAAATAACTTCTAGTACAAATAAATCATAGTACAAATAACTTCTAGTACAAATAAATCGTAGTACAAATAACTTCTAGTACAAATAAATCATAGTACAAATAACTTCTAGTACAAATAAATCATAGTACAAATAACTTCTAGTACAAATAAATCATAGTACAAATAACTTCTAGTACAAATAAATCAGTACAAATAACTTCTAGTACAAATAAATCGTAGTACAAATAACTTCTAGTACAAATAAATCATAGTACAAATAACTTCTAGTACAAATAAATCATAGTACAAATAACTTCTAGTACAAATAAATCATAGTACAAATAACTTCTAGTACAAATAAATCATAGTTCAAATAACTTCTAGTACAAATAAATCATAGTACAAATAACTTCTAGTACAAATAAATCATAGTACAAATAACTTCTAGTACAAATAAATCATAGTACAAATAACTTCTAGTACAAATAAATCATAGTACAAATAACTTCTAGTACAAATAAATCATAGTACAAATAACTTCTAGTACAAATAAATCATAGTACAAATAACTTCTAGTACAAATAAATCATAGTACAAATAACTTCTAGTACAAATAAATCATAGTACAAATAACTTCTAGTACAAATAAATCAGTACAAATAACTTTAATTACAAATTAATTGTTGTATAAATTAGAGTACAAATTAATTAGCGTTTAAATGAGTTGTAGTACATATTAGTTGTAGTATAAATTATTTATAGTACAATCAATTCAAGTACAAATCTACAACCTCAGTGTGCCTTCCGTTGAAAAATGTTCGTAAGAGGAGGTTCAGGAAAACCCTGCAGAAGAAGGTGTTGGGAAGACTGTTGCAGACACCACCCATTACCACACACACCACAACACTATTTACCAAAACCCCACAAATCTCGAACCGCCTTGCAAAACACCACAAAATCTTATTTCAAAACCAACTCAAATTGTCTGAGAAACAGTACAAATCACCCTATAACCAGTACAAATCATCAAAGAACCACCAACCACACCACCCACCACAAAACCACCACCCACCCCCACCACAGAACCACCAACCGCACCACTCACCCCCACCACAGAACCCAGAGCTACCCGACATAGAGCGGGAATTACGACGCCTTTTCACCATGGATTCCCAGGCAAGCAGCTTCAAGTACGAACTCATCTACGACAACGACTCCAAAACCACCACGTCGTCAAAGGTGATGGTGATGACGCCAATTGGGAAGCGAACATTCAGCTAATCATACCTTACGAGTGAATTCAAAATTATAAAATATGATAGTAATAAAGTATAATTAAAAAAATAAAATAGAGTATGTAATATTATTATTGACATACAAATACGAATTTTATTATAGCGGCATCAGCCCCGTAGAGTTTCGAGGCCAAATGTAACAAAATATAAATGAATGTTTAAAAATATAATAAAATATAAATTTTTATTTCCACCCAGGACAAGAAAGCAACCACCTCGAAGACTCCCTCCTCCACCAAACATTCCTCCAACCCCTCTCACAACGCCAACTCATCCACTGCTGATAAGTCCGAAAAGGTTTGTGTGTGTGTGTGTGTGTGTGTGTGTGTGTGTGTGTGTGTGTGTGTGTGTGTGTGTGTGTTGTGTGTGTGTGTGTGTGTGTGTGTGTGTGTGTGTGTGTGTGTGTGTGTGTGTGTGTGTGTGTGTGTGTGTGTGTGTGTGTGTGTGTGCGTGCGTACATGCATGTATTATTATATGAGTTTTATCATCTGTGTAGTATCATGTGTATATTACTAAGTGTGTTGAGTACGTTTGCAAAGAGGTCGTTTTCAACATGCATTATTATTCTTCTATTTTTATTTATATCATTATTTTATTTTTTTTAGTTTTAGTTTTGCTTATTATTTTTAATATTTATTATTACTTCCACCACCACCACTTTCCACAGACTCCCAAGAGCACGAGAGCAGACGACTTGAATGACGAAGCCATGGAGGTGGATGAGACGGCTGAGAAGAACTACAGTGAGTCGTCATCATCATCATCATCATCATCATCATCATCATCATCATCATCATCATCATCATCATCATCATCATCATCATCATCATCATCATCATCATCATCATCATCATCATCACCACGCTACCAGCTCCACCATCAACTTTCACCTCCCAACACAGATCCACTGGACATCTTTGGTCCATGCAGCAGTTCCGAGGGTGAAGATGACAGGAGTGATGCTGACAGCCGATTGGTCGACGGCAAGAAGGGGGAGGAGTCAAAAGATGTCAGTCGTAGTCTCTATGACGACGATGACAATTCCAGGAGCATCTTGGTGGAAGATGACGGCGCTGGTGGGTGTGATGGGTGAGAATAAAGATTAATAATGAAAAATCATAATAATACATAATAATAATAATAATAATAATAATAATAATAATAATAATAATAATAATAATAATAATAATAATAATCAATAGTACTCAATATTTTTTGTTTATATTATTATTAGAAAAAAGTAACTATGAGTAAGGCCGGTAAGGATTCGTCTGCTGGTGCATGCGATGAGGATTGTTGGAAAGTGGTGTTAATCATAATTAGGTTTAATGCAAGATAAACCATTAAATGGGGTCTAACATAAAGGATAAAAGGTCATGCTGAAGTGATTCGAACATAAGACTGAAGCACCAAGTCATGCTTTCGGGCCCAAGCGGTCGCTTAGTTGCGCAGGAGACAGTAAAACCTTTTTCTGATAGCGCATTTGAGTCATTATAATATTGCAATTTTTTAATTGATAATATCTTTCCGTCTTCTCATTTCAAGGTGGCTCTGAGGGATGAACGAGGAATTTTTTTCTTTTATTTCTTTGTCTTTTTTGTTATATGATTACATAGCCAGTGAGGCGATGGATTTGTTCATAATTCAGATAAATAAAATTGTTTGAATTTTTAGTTCATTCATATATGTGCGCGCACATGGATTCATGGTTGGTGAGTATGTTGGGTGTTTGAAAGCATTGGAGGGGCTGAAGGCACCGCTGCTCAGTGTTACAAAAAAAAACATAAAAACAGTGAGGCTTACACAAAAAACATAAATGTCAGAACCAACAAACAGAAAGAAAAGTTTTGATGTTAGTGAAAATAACAACGGAAAAACAAAAAAGCGGTAATGAAAAATTGTTCAATTGTTTTTTAATAAAGATTATTAAAATAAGTATTTTAGCGAATTCAAAAATTTGAAAAAAAATTTGCAAAATTTATGTTTGAAAAAATAATCTTTACGAAGACAAGTGCCAATGACTGAGGTACGCTGACATAGAGGACGATAAGTGAAATGCTTGGAAGAGTGTGGCCTGCGTTGAATTTGGTAGCTTGGAGCAGAAGGTTGTGGAAAAATTGAATTTGGAAATGTGTTTTCAATTCAACTTAAATTTTTTTTTTGCAAAATTCAACTTAATTTTTTTTTCAAATTAACTTTCTCTTAAAGTTGTCTCTAAACTCCTTTTTAAGGGTCTTGACATATTTTTTGAAGTTTCTTCAAATAATTTTAAAATTCTTATTTCAATTTTTTTTTTAAATTGAAAATAATATGATCCGAATCTATAAAATTATATTCTTTAAATCTTTTTAAGTTTTAAAGATCTTTTACGGATTTATACAATTAATCTTTTTTGAAATTCATTCCAAATTTATATGTTGAAATAGATCTTTTAGGGAATTCTCTTCGGATGGCATCAGCACCAAGAAAAGAACGGAGCCTTAGTGTTGAAGCGTTGGAAGAAAGTATCATCATCATCACTGCACCACTCGTCTTCATCGCCACCTTCCACCACGTCACCACCCTCCACTCCAGAACTTTCCTCTCCCACGTGACCTCTCTGGTACCCACCCTCAATCGCCTCTGTTCCCCCTTCCACACTCCCCTCACTCATGCCTCCATTCACCACTCCTCCAGCTTCCACTCCCTCGTTGTTGCCGCTGTAGTTATCCTTGCGGCTCCTGCTCCTCGATCTTGTTCTAGCGCCAACTTTTTTCACCACCACCCTGCCTCGGTGTCGTCTGCCCTTCTTCCTCTCCACCACCAGCACCGGCATTTGCACTAGTTGCAGTGGAGATTTGCCTTCCTTGAGGGCCTGGCACAGGTTCAGAATTTGTCCCCGCATCACCGCCATCTGCTTACGGAACTTCGATTTGTCGAAGCCTTTGTCTTTCTGTGGAATGAGTTGCCGATGCTTGCGCGAGAGTATATGTGTCCTAATCCACCTCACTCACACTATTCTGCCAAGCCTTCATCCCTTCCATCCCAACCTTTATCCTTTTTAACTAACTCCACCCATTCAACGCATTCAATCCCACTCTAACCACCCAACGCTGTCTCCTTCACGCCATCCATTGAGCTCCACCCCATCCATCTAATCCCACATACTCACCCAATTGAATCATAGCCCTAACCCAATTAATCCCACTAACCGATCCTACACATCCACCAATCCTCCTTCCTCTTCAAAAACATATCCCTTTTCTCCCCCCTTCCCCCAAATAAATCCTTTTTTCTCCCCCTCTCTCCCTTCCCCCTCCCTCTCCCCCTATCCCCCTTTCTTCCCTTCCACCTCTCTCCCTTCCTCCCCCCTCTCTCTCCCCTCCCCCCACGAACGCTGAAGAGGTCATAGAGAGCGTCACACAATTCCTGCACGAACTTCATGTTGCTCAGCTTGGGCAGGAACTCATGTCTGGTTTCCATGGTGAACGACTCTTTCGCCATTGGCAACCACGCCCAGTGGAATGGGTCTGACGGATTAAATTTTTGGTCTTTTCATTTTTTTATTTAATTTATTTATTTTATAATTACTTTTTATTATTTACTTATGCTCAAAAGTTTTTTTTATTTAATTTAATCTTTCATAATTTTATTAAATCGAATACGAGGTACTTTAGCTCAATAAGAGCAAATGTGGTCTAATGAAGAAATAAACAACTAGATATAGAAGTAAAAAGCATAAATAGGAACTTTTATAAAAGATGACTATTTATAGAAAAAAACTATTTATAGAGGATGACTATTTATAGATGAGTATTTATAGACGATGACTATTCATCATAGATGACTATTTATAGATGATGACTCACAAGCTCTCCACTGATCAGGGTGTTTGAAGGGGAAGGCAAGTCCATTGTCGATGGCTGCTATGGTGATCTCTGGCTCATTCAACAGACTCCACACTTCATCACTATCATCCTCATCCTCATCATCATCATCATCATTACTACTATCAGTACCACCCTTATGATCAACATTTTTATCACCACCATTATCACCCCGACCATCGTCATCATCATCATCATCATCATCATCATCATCATCATCATCATCATCATCATCATCATCATAATCATCATCATCGTTAACTTCGTTGATAATGTCATTTTTTTCTTCCTTATTATTACAACTTCGATTATCATCACCTTTCGTCTTGTCGTCATAGTTATCACTATCTTTGTTGTTTTTTCGTTTTTTCCTTTTTCTAGTTTTATTTTTTCCTCTCATCTCATCATCACCACCACCTTCACCATCATTTCGTTTTTTTTGGTTTTGTTTTTCTTTTTTTCCAATTTTTTTTTCTTTTTTTCCTCCATCGCCATGAACGATATCACTTCTCACAGAGCTGGTTATTTCTCGACCAAGGTCATACTTGATCAGCCAATTGTCGTTACCCCGATCTAATGATGGTGATGATGAGGATGATGATGATTATGATGATGATGATGATGATGATGATGATGATGATGATGATGATGATGATGATGTTGATAATAAAAGAAGCATTAATAATAATAATAATAATAATAATAATAATAATAATAATAATAATAATAATAATAATAAAAATAATAATAATAAAAATAATATTAATAATAATAACAGAAATAATAATATAAATAATAATGACGATGATGATGTGAAAATATCAAATAAATGCTGTTTTTCGTTGTAGCACTTACGCCATCGATATCATTATCGCATACGTTCTCGCATAAAAATCAATAAAATCCTTTTTTTTTTCTACTAATACTACTACTACTCCTACTACTACTACTACTACTACTACTACTACTACTACTACTACTACTACTACTACTACTACTACTACTACTACTACTACTACTACTATTACTACTACTACTACTACTACTATTACTACTACTACTACAGCCCACCTGTGTTTCTGATGATGTAGTCCAGAATGACCAGACGGTCAAACTGTCGTTGGAAAGAATTTTTTTGTGATTGGCTGAGCGGCTCTTGGTCAAACTTCCTCAGCCAAAAGTCCGCGTCCTTATATCCCTCCACGAACGTCTGCAGCGAACCCATCTGTCAATCAAATGCAAAAGGGCGGAATTATGTGTCTGATTTACCTCTACTTCTGAATAAAACATTCATAAAAGTAAACTAAAAATAGAATGATTAATACACTAAATACTTTCTGAGTCACACCCACATCTTCCAAGCCACACCCAGTCCACATTCTTCAACCCTCCCCCCTTCCAACATCATCCTCACTCCACCTTCATCTCACTCCATCCTCCCCATCTCACTCCCACCACACCTCCCCCACACCATCCCAATAGTTTCTACTCATCCCCTACCATATCCACACTACACCAACATCCACAACACACCCACATTCTCAAAAGAACACCATCCCAAAACAAATTCTCCAAGCACACCTACCTACTTCCAAGTCCACACCCCATCACACCCCACCCCACACCACACCCACACCACATCCATACCACACCACACCCACACCACACCCACACCACACCACACACCATACCCACATCACACCACCTTGGGAGGCAGACCGAGCCGATGGAACTTTTTGCCGATGACTGGAAACTTTTCGTTCAAATTCCTCTTGGTCTTCGACTTGGCTCTGTCTATGGCTCCGTAGTTGAATGTTTCACTCGCTAACTTCACTACCTGGCGGGAGTTTGGGTGGGGGGAAGTTTGGAGTGGTATTTCATGGTTATGGTGGTTTTGTTTGTTGTTGTTTTTGTTTCAAACAGGTACAATGAGTTATGTATTTTACGATTGTGGTTGTTGAAAGAGACTCGCTCGTATGATTGCGAGGTAGGATGGCGCCAACAGTGGTGCGTCGTTGTTGTTGGTGATTGGCTAGTGAACTTTAACTTAATTTCTTCACACCCATACAGCAACGAAAGCAATTACACAAACCTTAGTCTTGGGGACGACGTTGAGGTTGAGCTTCTCATCCACCAGACTGGCTCCTGCCTCTGACAGGTAGCCCTGGTTCAGTAACAGACAACTCCTGTGGGGTGGAGTATAATACAATATGATGCAATAAAATACAATGCAACACAAACCAATACAATGCAATAAAATACAATGCAAGAAAATACAATATAATGCATAAATATACAATGCCACATGATACAATAAACTGCAATACAATAAATAAAAACACAATACAATACATTGCAAAACAATACAAAATAATACAATCCAGTGCATTGCAATTCAATACAATACAATATAGCACAAGATGATACGGGTCATCGTGATATAATAAAATCCATAGTAACACTATCCAATATAGAAACTTTCAATAAAATATATTACAACAACAAATGTTATTGAAGTGGCTCCAGCCCATCAGAGTTACAAGACCACAACATTTGAACTTCTTTGCTTCCTCTCAATCTTCCAACTCTCAAGACCTGCCAAAGCAGCATGGACAGCACATCTTCTGCATCCACTTGGTCCACTTGGGATTCAAATGACCATATGGTTCTTCGTCCTTTGGCTTAAACACACCCACCGTTTTCTGTAGAAATTAATTAATAAGAATTAGTGGAGGATGATGCTATTTGAAATAAAAGTATTTAGGAACATGATTTTTATAACTTTTAATCTAATCTAATCTTATCAAAACATTTTTAACGTTAATCAAACAGCTAGTATGCTTATTGCTTATTTAGTTGGATGAATCAAGTTGGAAAAATCAAGGTAATTATAATAATTTTTATTTTTTTATTTTTTAATGTTCGTTTAGTTCAAACGTATGCAAACCCCGGCCAGGTTCTTGACAAAGTAGCTTCCACTGGAACCCTGCATGATTCTCTCAGGATATACCCCTTGCTCCACTGCACATTCCACTTCATTTAAAATACCCGAAAATTCGGGATCTTGAGGGTACTGGAATGTTTGTGAAGCTTCTTGACTGTTTCTCACCAGCAAAGGGGTTTTTTCGTTCTTACGAACTCTCACATTGGCTTCGATAGGGACACTGTGAGCAGTGGACACCGAGGGTTGAGGATTCAATAGAGGAGGAGATTGCTCAAGTGACAATTGTTTTTGTATATTGGAAGGAAGGTCTGCAGTCTTTGTTACATTGGGGTTTTTATTTTTGTCTTTCACATCATTTTCATTTTTGTCTGTGCCTTCATCGTCATTATTAACTTTAAGATTATCTTCTCTTGGCAATTCTTGTTCTTCTTCGTCAGTTAAATCAATTATCTTCTCACGAGACATTATTTAAGCTTGAAAGCATTTAGAATACTCCTTCTAAAACTTTGTACTCATCCCTTTAATATACATTCATACAGATGTAACACAATTAAAGTCCTATTTTCATCATGTGATATTTATTGCGGGGCTTAACTAAATAATTCAAAAAAATGAAAAAAGTAAGTCAAAAGTGTTTAATCTATGATTGGAGTTATGCGTTTTTGTTTCTTGTTTTTCAAACGCAATAAACATATTTTATTAACATAATTGATTTCTGTTTTACAGAACGATAATCTAATCTAAATAGGTTTTTACAGCGGCATAAATGTTCAAATTTATTATTCTAGTTTGGATTTTACCAAAAATAACTTGCAAAATCGTCCCAACCAATCCAACTTTTGGAAGAGGTAGTAGCTATAAAAGCTCACAAAGATATTCACACCTCATAACCTGATCTTATCTATTTTTATATAATTTAATCAAAACATTTGTATAGACAGATATTTTTCAAAAACTTCTTTGAATCTCAAAAAATAAAATGTTTATAAAAATTATTCCAAACAAAGCAAATAAAGAATACGAATTCAGACATTGCCTCACGCTGAAACCATAACTAAAATCCTACAAACCCTCTTGCCATAGAGTGGGTTGTGATGGAGGGCGTTACGATGAACATCGACTGCTTTGAAGGTCAAAGTGATGCCAAACAGCTGATGTACGAGTATGAAGACGCCATTTTCGACTGGCATCATCGAGATAAGAATGTGCCCCTGCTGGGAGAAGGGAAGATCTTATTCGGTGGGATCAATTATAATTTATTTATAATTCAAAAAAAAAATTTTGACTCTTTTTTTAATCCGTTTCCGTAGTCACAAACTCGACTATTTGATGAACTAACTCCAATATGAATTATTTTTGTATTTTTTGTGCGATACCTTTTGTAGTTCCATAATACCTTGCTTATTGAACTATGAAAAAGTATGTTTAACATTTTATTCATACAACTTTTGAAAAACCTGTTTAAACAATTATTAAAAAGCGTATCCGTGTCTTATCAATGCACTTGTACAGAGCCTTTTCTCAAAACCCTACAAGAATTTCACTTAAGTGGTCATTCAAAGAATTCACAAAACTTCTTATTGTTATCTCTCTTCAATCGAAAAGAAAAATTATTCGGAAATGTTTATAAAATATCAAATAATTATTCTATTATTATTATTACTACTATTATTATTAATATTAATATTATTATTATAATAATTATTATTATTATTAAATAAGATCCACATCTGTTGAACATCGCAGGAAACGGCACTTTGAAGTTGATAAGAACAGGAAAATTAGATTCTGGACTTTTGGACTGCAGTGTGGAGATGAAAGATGGCAGTGCAAAGAAAACCTTCACGCATTCGCTAGTCGGTCGGTGTAGATTAATAATTTCAAAGCTAAATTTAATTTATTTTTGTTTTTATTTAATTAAATTATATTGAAAGACTCACAAACTTACAAACCAGTAAATAAAATTAGAAAAACGCAAGTCTTACAAATTCACGAAAAGTGTTTTTAAAAAAACCCATACCATATAAAATTCACAAAAACCCTAAAATTTGAAAAAAAAACCTAAAAAAATCGCACAAACCGACTGATGCAGTGTACAATATAGCCGAGGTCAGCAGGGTGTACCCTTTCGTGTACACAGTGCCCGCGTGTGATGCCAAAACTGGAATCAAACGCAACAACCTTATCAGAAGGTTCAAACATGAAAACTTTAAAATTTTACTTTTTGACCGTGAAAGGCTTGAGTTTTTGATTTTTTAAATCTTTTTTTAAAAGATATTTTTTCTATTTTTTTACTATACAATTTTTTTCATTGTTTCAATAATTTTTTAGTTCAACTGTTTGTATGATTTCGCTGTTTAACTTTGTTTTTTCGTTAAATTTTTTTCCAACTTTTTTTAATTTCTCTCAATAAAGCTTGAAGTTATCAAATTTTTGTCAGGTTGTGCTTTTATTGGAAAGCTTCCGTAGTAGGTTGTCCCTTCCAAGCCACTATCGACTGCTCCCGTTCATCTACGAACGATGTTCGTGAATTAACTAAATGTATTTTCCAATGTATCCAATTATTCACTTATTTTATCGGAAAAAATATGAAATTTTTAAGCATATATTCAAGAACTATTTTTAATATTTTCATGAATGTTAAAGACATTGGTCTTCCAACCACAATTATGCATACAACAACTTAAAGTGTTTTTGAAACATGAGCCCTATAAACTGGTTTGGTAAGATTATACCGAATTCAAATAGACCGGAGTGACGTTTATTTGATTAATTCTACATAACTTCCTCCTACTATCCTTCCGTAAATTCATTAATGCATGCACCCATTCATTCATCCATCCATGAATTCATACATTAATACATGCATGCATCCTTCCATGCATCCTTCCATGCGTCCTCCAATGCATCCTTCCATGCATCTTTCCATGCATCCTTCTATGCATCCTTCCATGCATCCTTCCATGCATCCATCCACTTCTCAGTCGTCCACCTTGAGGTTGTTGGTGACGCAGAGTCTGGAGAGGAACTTCATAAGACCCCGTTGTAACATCAAGTGCATCAAGGAAGCCATTCTCTCGCATCTTCAAGAAATTGTTGGTGGTAGCGGATGGACGGATGGACGGATGGATGAATGCATGGATGGATGAATGGATGAATGGATGCATGGATGCATGGATGTATGGACGAATGCATGGATGGATGAATGGATGCATGGATGCATGGATGTATGGATGGGTGCATGAATGGATGAATAGATGCATGGATGGATGGAAGAATGTATGCATAGATGGATGAATGGATGCATGAATGGATGCATGGATGGATGCATGGATGGGTGCATGAGTGGAAGAATGGATGCATGAATGTATGTTAGATGGATGGACTAATCGATAGATTCTTTAAATCGCTGCTTAGAAGCTTGTTTTGCCTTTGTGATAAAATTTATAATGTCGTTGAAGCTATTTGTCCGCAAACCTCAAATTCTCTCTTTGGCGCTTCTCAAATGATATTCCTTATAAATATTCATATATTTATACAAGTAAATAATATACATTATTATCATTCAATTTTTTTCGCTGAGTCAGGGCGAAAGGGTGGTGCCAAGGGTGTCGAAGGAGGAGGAAGAAGAAGAGGAGAAAAAAGAGATGGAAGAAGAGGAAGGGAGGAGAGGTGTCTTCAGTGGTTTCCACTTCCACCGGGAAGAATTGTTGCACACCAGCACCGTCATGACGTGTCGAAGTGGCTTTCAGAACATGAAGAAGATCATGTGTGGTGTGTGGCGGCTATGATTATTATAATAATAACAATTTTCATTATTAGTCATGTTATTTTTTTAAGTTCTACTATTTATGTTTTTGCATTCATCCATAATATTCAATCCTTTTCGTGTTATTTGATCATTTTTATTTTATTTGAAATATTTATATCAGTTATTTTTCAAATATATTTATTTTTTCTTTTAATCTCATCTTATCATCAACATGGAACACCACCCTTCCCACGCAACAGTTCCATGCTTGCCTGGAACATATTCCAAGGAGGAGTATACCTTCCACCACGTCCTCACGTGTCGACCATGTGACTACGGGAGCTTCCAGGGGGCCTTTGGGGCAGACCACTGCAAGCAATGCAAGTCCTACGGTCACACACTCGAGTTGGGATCAAAGAGTCCAGCTCAGTGTTATGGTGATTGCTTGCATGTTTCAATTGACCAATCAATTAATTTAATAATTGAATTAAAGTTAATTGTTTATTAAATGATTTATTAATTTGTTTTGTATTGTATATTATTTTATTGTATTTTTTTGAATTTTATTGTTTTGTATATTCTTTTATTGTTTTTTTTTTAATTTTATTGTATTGTATTGTATTTTATTGTATTTTTTCGTATTGCATTATTTTTTATTGTGTTGTATTGTATTGTATAAAGACCAATGCACCACAGGCGGCAAAAAGACTTCTTACAAGGTGTTCGCTCTCGGAGCAACAATTTTTTTTATAGGAATCTTCTTTTCGTGTTGCCAGTACGTGAGATATTAAATAGAAAAATAGTATAAAATATAATTGTAATTAAATTAGTTTTCTTTTAATAAAAAGCCTTTGATAAGATTAGTCTAACATTTTTAAGTTGAATATTTGTTTGGTAAATGCTCGAAATTTCATTCTTGAATTGTCAATTAATATTTAAGTTATTTTTTCAACTTTTTGAAACAGAATCGTCATGCATTTCGTTGGAAGTAAAGAATCCGAAACACCAAAGGTATATCACATCTTAAATAAATTAATAAAAGTTCTGACCTTTTTTAAAATAAAAAAATCATTTTTTATTCAAAATATCTCACTAAACTGCTTATCGCAAGACCTCCTCCAGCTTAATTCTCAATAGATTCTGAGCGCCTCTGAGGCAAACCTAGTTGCCAAACCCTGCGCTATAAAACATTATTATTTTTTGATATTCAACTGATAACTATTTTCCACCATTCTTCTAAAGATACAGCCATGCACTGGACAAGAAAACAGCAATATATCAAACAATGCACAAATTTGGATTTTTATAATTAAGAAAACGTTCAAAAAAATTACAAATGCAATAATCAAGTGTTGTGATAGAACAGATGAGTGGATGTGTTCACTTTAAGGTTGAATACTTATAAAAATTTGAAACATTTATATTTTCTAACTAAGCGCTAAACACAATTATTGATCAAAATTACCTTTTTTCATTAATCGATTTGGTTCGTGAAGTGTAATATATTGTTATTTTGAAAAAAAGTATATAAATTCTCATCAAAATGTCTCAACATCCGACGGCTTTACAAAAATCTACTAGCGTTGTAGAAAAGGGGAAAACTAGGTACTTTTACTAAATAATCATTTTTTAATTATTTTTAAGTTCTTATTTAGCAGGTTAAATATGCTATTTCTGATTTTGAAATTAAAAAGTTATACTAAGTAATTTTTGTATAACTGAAACAATGATTACTGACAAACTAATGGTTTAAACATGAGGTTGGTAGTTTTTATTTTTTATCTCAATAGAACCCCTATTCACAAAACAGCATAAAGGTTACCCCAGGGGCGGTGATTGCACTTGATTGTGAACTGAGGGGAGACATCACCATTGGTAAGTAAACATAACCATCAAAAACCTTTTTGGTTCAACATTTTTTAGTAAATTCAAAAATAATTTTTTCCTTTTTCATAAAAAATCCCAAAACTATGTTTTCAAAGGTTTTATTCCATATTATTGATTTTCACATACCAGAATTTCAAAATTAAGTTTGTCCCTCACAGGCAGTCGCACCATCATCCACCCAAAGGCTCGAATCATAGCCGAGGCAGGACCTATCATCATTGGAGAGTTCAACCTCATTGAAGAACAATCCTCCATACTGCACTTGTAAGGGATCTCAAGATCACTTTATTGGTGGTTTTTTCGAAAAAATTTGTTATATGTCTTTATTCATAAATTTTTTTTTATCAGTTTCTTTCTTTTTTCACTCCATTTTTCCTTACTCATTTTATTTCATTTATGAATAATTTTATTTTATTTATGAAGAGTTCCATTGAATAGTTTTATTTTTCATACTACCTTCTGCCTCCCTTCTCTCTCACAGGGTTGATGACACATGTGACACACAGAAGCAGTCAGTGATGATCATTGGAAACTTCAACGTCTTCGAGGTCTCATCAAGTAAGCGCCTCCACTATGCTGATAATAATAATAATAATAATAATAATAATAATAATAATAATAATAATAATAATAATAATAATAATAATAATAATAATATGAATAATATGAATAATATTAATAATAATAATAATAATAACTATTATTTTTATTCCTATTATTATTATTATGATAATAATAATGTTTGCAGAGTGTGAGGCGCTCAATGTGGGAGACCACAACGTGATAGAGTGCAAAGGTGGCTTGGAACTCTTCACGAATACAATACATAATATTGCATAATACAAAATAATATACAATAGCTTCATTCTATTATCTGTATACTTTTTTGTATCGTTTAGTACATTTGGATTTCAACATCTTCATTCGTATACTTTTGTATATTTTTTGTATATCTTTCCTTTGTGAGTTTATTTATCTTTCATTCATGGGTTTTTCTATATGTTTCTATATTTATTCTGTATATAATTGTTAGCAATGTGAAGCCCATTTTTATTTTCTTTTTCATCTTCTCCATCTTTTTTATCATCATCATCATCATCATAATCATCATCATCATCATCATCATCATCCTCTTCATCATCATCATCATCATCATCACATCTTACAGCTGAGGTAGGCAGGAATGTGGAGTTGAGCAATGGTTGCATCATAGGTTGCAAATGCCACGTAAACTGTGTGGAAAGGTGGGTGGGATAGCCTTCATTCCAAAAGTATCAAAGCAATCATCAACTTCACCCTGGATTATTGATTAGACCGGATTTGATTCGCTTAGAGTTGCTTTAATTCATTATATCATATTACTTCTGGTTAGATTATATTTGACTAGATTAGCCTAAGGTATACCCTTCCGCTCTTCAGACGCCGCAGTTGCTTGCTTTGGCTTTCGAATACTGGATTTTTTATCAGTATTATTATTATCACTATTATTAGTATCGCTATTATTATTATTGTTCGTAGACTGCCGGAGAACACAGTGATATATGGATCGAATTGCGACAGGAGGGTGCAGATGGAAAAACCACAGGTTCATTCTTTTATTTCTTCATTCATCCATCCATCTATACATTTGTTCATCAAAACACTTTTTTCTTCGCGCATTCTTCCATTCATCTTGCCGCTCACTCATTCATCCATTAATTCATCTCTCCACTCACCCATCCATCCATCCATTTATCAAAATTCTTTCATCACCCATGCATTCCTTCATTCATCTATCCATCCATCCGTTTATAAATCCATCCATCCATCTATACATCCATCTGTTCATCCATCCATCCATCTACAGCCACAGACTTTACAGATTGACTTCTTGGCAAAGATCATGCCCAACTACATGCGCATGCGCAAACTCAACAAGGCCCAGAAACCTTCTCCCCAATGATTCTCTTTCTTTGTTTTCACGTTTTTCAAATTATTTCCAATAATTTTTTTTCTTTTTTTTCAAATTTTTCTTCCACACTCATCTTCAATTATTCTCGAAGCTTTCAAATAACTTAGGCTTTTAACTTTTTTTATTTTATCCAATATATAGGGTTTTTTAATCGTTAAACTTATAAAATAAATTATTTTATTTTATAGATAAATTATTAGTTTGTTTAATTTCTTTCGTATCAAATTTCACCATTGTACACATTTCACAATTTTTTCCATCATGATGTCAATGATAATGCCTATCACACTTTGTGGCCGTTATCGTAAATATTTTAGTCACTTCAATCAATACCACTACCTTCATCATCATCGTCATTACCACTATAGATTTCATCATCATCACCATCGTTCTTTTGATCCTTCTTCTCTTCATCATTATCTTTTTTTTTCTTTTTCTTTTTCTTTCTTATTTTTCTTCTTTTCCTTTTTTTTCTTTTTCTCTTTTTTCTTTTCCATCATCTTCATCATCATCTATCATTAGAAACTTCAAACGAATCGAGGTTGTCGCTTCATAGGTTTCTATCAAGTACAGAAGGCACCACAGTGCATGGCACTTACCTTCTTAATAAAACATCAGCCACTTCCTTTATTTATAATGTTTAATTATCCATATTACCGAAACATATATTCAATCAATTTTTCAATCTACTTGAGAGTCAATTATTGTTATTTCATCTTAAAAAAGTTCGTCGTTTTTCGAGTGGATCAATGAAGGATATTCCTTTCTAATCACTGGTGAGCGTTATTTTATATTTTTTGAGAATTATTAAAATCATTGAAACAGTTGACTTTCATTAGAAAAACTAATTCATCATCAGCAGCTCTCGCAACATCAAGAAACCTCTTTAGAGCCACAGTCCAAAGTGCCTGTTCTTTTTCTTTTGAAACACCACGGAAAATACAATGCAATACAATACAAATGCGAATATTATTATAGTGGCATTAACTCCGTAGAGTTTCGAAGCACTTGGCCACCAATACGAATGCTATTAAAGCTTTTCACATCTATCTAGTTATACCAGTTTGTGCTTATTTTCATCTATATATCCATCCCTATCCAAGTCTGTAAGTAACTATTGTATTATGTTTGAGTGAGTTGAACATCTTCGACGCAAGTTAACACATGGTCTGCTAGGTTGTTAGTCTTGGAAATAGCTGATCTACCGTTTCTTTTATGCTTTGGTTTAAAATAGGTTTTTAAATATAACTATTCAAGTGTTTGAAGTGAAATTATTAAACATAAATAAATAGTTTCCTTTACTTCATTTATACTCTTTCGTTTTATTCCACAACGAAAGATTATTATTATTATCAAAAGGCAAAATTATGCAGTAAAAGTTGAAAACTGCATTTTAACATTTTCACTTTCAAATTTAAGAATTTTTTTCGCAAGCTTTGCAAAAACTGGTTAAAATAAAAGACACTTTTCCAAAGACTTTTCAGAATTTTTTGTTGGTTGATTCCCCGCTACTCATTTCAGGCGAAATGGCGTGAGACTTGAAAATGTTTTACAATCTTCGAAACGAGCGAAAAATTAGAAATTTTAGACCGGTTAGTTCGAAGTGTTCTTTTTAACTCACGTTTCTTTTTGAATTATAAAGATTAATTGAAATAAAGTAAGTATAATAAGCAGCCCAAACGGCTATAAAAATTTTTGAAAATAATATTCTGGAATGAATAACGCAAGGAATTACACTTTATAGTGGCTCATTACTGGCATCAGAGTAAAAAACAGCGAAAACCACACACTTTGTCAATAGTATGCTTAAGAGTAGAGTAGATTGTTTAAGATTAGATTCAATACTTTGTTTCGCTTTTCACTTCACAATAGATTTTTTGTTAAAATACAATGTGTTAATTTGGAATTTGAAAATTTTGATAGTTTGTCATGTTTTATGACATGCTCAGCGCATGATGACTCGATTTGGTTGAATAAATACAATGAGAAAAATAACATCAAACATAACTCAACATTTGGATAAGTTAAAAAACTAATTGATCGCTGATGAATGTAATTCATTGACTTTATCACTTCTCTGCTGAGTATTATATTTTTTCTTCTCTTAATTCAAATCTTAAAATAATCTATTAATTGATATTTCGTTTTGTGACTATTTCACTAACTTCTAAAAAATTTTAAATTTCCAGCGTCCGACCGCATGTGCTTCAATAAAGTCGATGAGAAATGAGTGTTTGCGTGCTCACAAGTCATATGTCCCCAATAGTTAATCAATTATTTTACCTTTTTTAAACCCTGAGAACAGTTTCCGGTATAGAAATCCTTGCGAGGTATTCATTAAAATAAAATAATTCAAGTTAGCGTCAATTTATACTTTATTATTTCAACAATTCAGAATAAATCATCAAAGCTCGTTTTTCAAGATTTGAATAAATTCATTTTTCGCAACTTTTGCAACATTTTTTAGAAGTTGTTTTGTCTTTACAGTTTAACTCTTTAGCCGCTTTTTGCGTATAACACCAATATTCTTTGTCTCCATACGGACAACCTAAATTTTTGGATGAAAATTCAAGTAGGGTAATTTTAATATAACTCATTATTGTTATTATTAACAAAAATATTTACTTTTTCTATGAAATGTCATACTTTATACTCAAAATACTTCATAGCGCCACGAGCAAAGGTGCGAAAGAGGAGTAACCATATGTAAACTAAATACCTCACCTGGTTTGCCAGTTTTTTTAGTTTTACAGCTTTTGCAACAACCAGTGCGATGGCTTTTTTTATAGCAGAAATAAGGTTCTATATCTTTGCACTCGGGTGTATAATCTGTACAGCCTTTGGAAAAGGAATAATTATTACAATCAGTCATAAAAAAGAAAAGAAGAAAAGAATAATTTTTGAATTATTATTCCAATAATCACGGTATTTAATAATAAATCTAATTTAATAAACCAATGAAACTGGAATTCTTCTTTTTTTTTTGAAGATTTGGCACTTTTACAGATTATGTCATTTAAGATTCTGGACTTACTTTTTGTGCTCTTTTGAGCACCAACGAGCACACACAGGGCCAGCAGACACCAACACGAAAAACCCGCAGACCCCTTCATGAGCTTGAAAGAAGGTCACACGAGGAAGCTATCAACAAGGAAGGTGGCATGAACGCGTATGGAAACTTTTATTTATAAAGAATTTTTTTATTAAAAAAATTTCATATTTTTACCTCCATAAATATATTTCTTGATTTCAAGTCTACGAAATACATGCGTGGTAGATTCGATTGTTCTGAACATTTCCCACGTTTTTTTACCACACTGTTGACAGCGGGCTTCAGAAATAACCGAATGATTATTGAACTCTTAAACACTTTCAAAAAATCCATAAAGGTCTGGATTGGCTTCGAATTGAAGAATAAAAATGAATTAATTTTAATAAAATGAACTTGCAACAAAAAACCGCTGAATAAAAATGCAAATGTTGAAAGAATTTTAATTTTAGTAAATAACTTGAAAGGATGAGTAATAGCAATGAAAACTGTCTAAGAAGCAATTTCAGAGCTTATAAGCACATGAAATGACCAGGGAATGATGTTTCATTTGGTATTATGAGTATAATTTATATGCTAGTGTGTAACCATGCATCATCATTACCGAGCTATTATCCCTAGTAATTTTCAAAATAGTTTTTTGAAAAAAAAAATTCATAAATTTTTATTTGCGGAAAAACCTTTGAAAAAATTAATAAATCAAATTAGTTTTGAATAAGGTTAAGATGAGAAATTTTTTAAAAATATATGAAAAATACCAAAAAAACAAAAAAAAAGTAAAATAAAAACGTAAAAAGAATAAGAAAAATGATAAAAATAGTGAGTTATCGTTGGAAGACATTGAATAATTAAGCTGGCGATCAGTGGTTGATGAGTTTTAGCACCTCATTCATCATGTCTACCGTCACCTCGTCTGATGCCGCCTGTTGGAAGGTGGGTGTGGGTGTGTGAGTGGGTGGGTGAGTGTGGATGGGTGGGTGAAGGGATGAGTGGGTGGGTGTGGGGATGAGTGGGTGGGCGTGGGAATGAATGGATGTGAGAGAAGTTACAAAGGCGTGACAAAGACAAAAAAGATTGAAGAGAACCTTCCAGAGCTGGAAGACCTCCATGCAAGCCTCCCTGGCACCCACACCCCTCTCCTCCACCTCGTCCAGCTGCGTATCCATCACACCAACCGCCTCCCCAAACGCCCTCCACTTTTCTGCCACTCCTTCCACAAACTCCTCAATGGCCTTTACGTCAGCGTCGCTGGTGTCTTGAGAGCTGGGTGAGCCTTGATCCGAAAGGGGCGGCTTCGATTCCTGCTTGGGACTCTCAACCACTCCGTTGTTCTTGATGCTGGGTGCCTCTCGTTCCATCGTCGACAAGACACCTTCCAAGTACTGTGGTACCGACTTCAGATCGACGTTCTGTGAAGGTGATGGTGTGCGATGATGATGTAATGATGATGATGATGATGATGATGATGATGATGATGATGATGATGATGATGATGATGGCGATTATGATGAAGATGATGATGGCGATTATGATGATGATGATGATGATGATGATGATGATGATGATGATGATGATGATGATGATGATGATGATGGGAGGAAGCACCTGGTTGGCGTTGAAGAAGGAGAAAGAGGATCTCGACAAGAGTCTCATCGCCTTCCATGAAAACACTGGATCGTTCACTGACCTGAGAAGGAGGTGAGGAAGAAGATGAGATAGAGAGAAGGAGAAAAAAAAAAGAGAAGGAAGAAAAGAAGGAGGAAGGAAAAAAAGAGAAAAGGGAAAAAAAGAGGAAGAGGAAAAAGAAAAGAGATGGAAGATGCTTGCAGTCCTGCAGGTACTTGTAGGTGTCTTCGATGCCGTTGGCAGGGTCCAGCTGCGAGATGGCCTCTTCAAAAAAGTCTGCAGGCTTGCGTTGAAAGTTGCTGTGGTGGTGTGGTGGTGGTATGGCGGTTGGATTTATGGTAGGAGTAGTAATATGGTAGTGAAGGCAGTAAGGTGGTGGTGGGGTTTGAAGGTATGGTGGTAGAAGTGGCGTTATAATAATGGTCATGAGGTTATGAGAATAGATTATTATCATAACCAAAAACAATCCCCACACCACCACCACCTTCACTACCACCGCTACAACAACCACCACCACCACTAACCGAGTGGCACTCTTGCATGCCTTGTGATTGTCAGGACAAAGATTCCACAGACGAGTCAACTCGGGATTACCCACCTTGATCACCTTGTGTAGCGCGCAATTTTTATTTATTTTAATTAAAATTTGATTAGTCACAAAATTGTTGAGAAATTTGTTTGATCTTATTTGTCTAAAGAATTAAATAATTTGAAATCTGCTGAAAAAGTTGTGTGTGTGTGTGTGTGTGTATGTGTGTGTGTGTGTGTGTGTGTGTGTGTGTGTGTGTGTGTGTGTGTGTGTGTGTGTGTGTGTGTGTGTAACAACAGGGCCAACCTTCCTGCTGGCAGCCATGTCCTCTCCCAGAGTGCGTCTCTTCCTCCTTGATTGACACGTGTGACGTATTGATTGTGGAAATTTTGACACATTTGGGTGTTGTTCAATGGAACCATTCACACATTTTAAATATTGGCATATTTTAGCTATTTTTAATGAAAATATTAAACTACTTTGAATATTTTAATGAAAATAAGGACATATTTCAAACAAACAAAATCTTTTTGGAAATTTTCTATTAGATAAACCTTTCCACACCCTTTCACAAGTAACGAAACTGTAATTACGAGTGTCACAAACTCACTTGTTAGAGACTGCAACATTTTCTTCCTCCTTCCTCACCGAACTCACACATCCCTCGTTCTTCCATCTGTTCCAGTTCTCTTCACGCGCCAACACGTGCTAACGGAAAGTTAAATGTAAATTTAAATTCAATTAACGTGGAGGTTTAGATGAATTTTACTCTTTATTATATAGCGCCAAATCCACCCACCCACTACCATAGCAACCATCTTCACCGAATCCATCCAGTCAATTCACGCTCCATAGCAACCATGAAGACAAAGCACCCACCATAGTTACTATAACTATGATGATTCAACCGATTTATCATAGCAACCATCACTATGACGACAACCCACCTTGACAACGTTCAAGAAGTCTTCTCCACTGGGTGGAGTTTCCTTGATCAGTGCATGCACCTGTAATTGTGTGGAAAATTACCGATGATGTCATCATACACCCTCACGTCATAGTGAGACATCGTCAACATAATCTTCTTCCTCTACTTATCAGCGTCATCATCATCATCATCATCATCATCAT
This sequence comes from Branchellion lobata, assembly GCA_947562095.1. NCBI lineage: Eukaryota > Metazoa > Annelida > Clitellata > Hirudinida > Piscicolidae > Branchellion > Branchellion lobata. The sequence continues at coordinate 7,579,328 of OX387252.1, read as the reverse complement.
CATCATCATCATCATCATCATCATCACCATCATCATCACCTTTTCAGTGGTTGCTTTGACCCAAGCGGTTTGTTCGTCAGTTAAAACGTGTTGAGCTCTGGCGACGATGAATGTGACAGTAATCAAGAATGAACTTCTTAAGAAAATTTAATGAAATTTTAAAGATTTTAAACTAAAGAAGTTGATAATAATTTTGAAGCTATAAAGTGAAAAAACTGAGAAAAAAAAAATTTAATCCAAAAAAATAAAATTTGAAACATTCTTTAAAAAAAAAGATTAAAAATATTTTTTAATAAAAAAAATTAAAAAAATTTATTTAGTGGAAAAATTAATAAAAACTGACTGTTTGAATTTGACGGTGGATAGGAGGTACTGGAAGATGATGAGGTGTTGAAGAAGGATGTACCTGGAGTGGAACATAATAATAAAATCAACAATAAAAACAATAATGAGGAAAATAAAAAGAATAAAAATAATAATAATAAAAATAAAAATAACAATAATAATAATAATAATAATAATAATAATAATAAAAATAATAATAATAGTATAATGAGTTTTATGAATGAAAATATTGAAAGAATAACAAAACAAAAATGTAGAAGATAAAATTAGTCGTATTCTGCCATTAACCGCAAAAAATTGTTTGTTAAATGATTGTTTAATTTGATTGAAACTTAATTAAAATTTAAAGTTTTATTAGAATAAAACTTGAACAATGGGCACAAACCTTCGGAAGTTGCTGTCATTCAGTTGCAGATTCAGCAGCTGTAGAGGAAGAGATGATGAGTTGGATGGAAAAGCGACCATAAACAACCTTCCAGCCTTTTGCTAACCATCAACCAACGCTTCTGTTCCCTTTCAATACTCCCACCTCCTCCATCTCTCTCTCACCAACAACAACTCACTTCTTATCTTTTTCTGGTACACAAAAGCTGGTACTCTTTCTCTCATACATGTGCATCAAATGAAGATGTCACAAAAAGTGGAAGATATACAAAAAAATACAATAGAATACAGTGAAATACAATATAATACAATACAAGCTTCACACTAACACCACCGCACCTTTATCGCCACCAGCACCACACCACCATCACTAACACCACCATCACCAACACCACCATCACCACACCACTATCACCACCAGCACCACACCACCATCACTAACACCACCATCACCAACACCACCATCACTACACCACTATCACCACCAGCACCACACCACCACACCACCATCACCATCACCACACCATCATCATTCCTCACCCCTTACCTTTTGGTTGGTGAGATACTTAGGGAAGAAGGAGTGCTGTTGTAGCACGGAGGTTCGAGATGAGTCGAGCTTGAAGCTGCTGAAGCAAGCTAAAACGTCCTCTGAGTTCTGTGGTGGTGGGATGGTGAATGGAGTGGTGGTGGTGGGATGGTGGATGGAGTGGTAGTGGTGAGATGGTGGATGGAGTGGTGGTGGTGGTGGCGAGGTGGTTGGAAAGTGGTGGTGAGATGGTGGTGGTGGTGGTGGCGAGGTGGTTGGAAAGTGGTGGTGAGATGGTGGTGGTGAAACGGTAAAATAGTGGAATGACAGAACGAGAGTAGAATGGTAGAAAGTGAAATTTAAAGATAATAGAATGAGGGTGAAATAAGAAGGAAGAATGGGAGCGGGATAGAAAGGGTGGGATAGAGAGGGGGGGATAGAGAGGGTGGGATAGAGAGGGGGGGATGGAAGACAGTTGGATGGGAGTGTCACCTGCACAAAGACCTTCCATGCAGACTTGTCATAGCACTGTACAGGGTAGCGGAAGTACTCTTGCAGACTCCAAAAGCGCCTGTACAACTTGAAGTCCACCAACTCTTCTCTGCAGAAGTGGTGGTGGTGATGGCTGGAAGTTTAATGGTGGTTTTTGAAGGTTTAATGGTGGTTGTTGAAGGTTTATGGGTGGTGGTGGTTGTTGATGAAGGTTTGATGGTGGTAGTGGAAGGTTTGATGGTGGTGAAGATGGTGGTAGTGGAAGGTTTGATGGTGGTGAAGATGGTGATGGTGAAAGGTTTGATGATAATTTTTAAAGGTTTAAACGAAGATGGTAAAAAAATTAATAATGGGAGGACTTAAATAGCGGTAGAAAATCTGTCAAAAAAATGACGTCACGTAAGTAAACAAAATGACGTCGCATGAGTAAATGAGATGACGTACTCAGTGTCATCAGGGAGGAAGGGGATGGAGCTGTGAGTGGTGACGTTGTCAACGTTGAAGTTGCTGACGCGGTTGAGGCCTGGGTTGTTGGGTGGTTGTCATGGTTATTGTAGTGTTGTTGAGGTTGATAATGAAATAAACATTGAACAGACTCCAACTTCCATGAATTATCAATAGAAACCACATCATCCAACTACCACACAGCCAGTTACTCTAGCCGCACTTGCCACACCAATCACACTAGCGACACTAGCCACACCAGCCACACTAGCCACACCAGCCACACCAGCCACACTAGCCACACCAGCCACACTAGCCACACAAGCCACATAAGCCACATAAGCCACACCAGCCACAGTAGTGACACTAGCCACACCACCACACCCTCACCTGATTCTTCTTCGATGGAGAAGAAGTGAGCCAAAAAGAGTTGTATGCGCCCAGAGAAGATGATGTTGTTAACCCGGGAGAGGCGTTTAAGGAGGTCTGTGGTGGTGGTGGTTTGATGGTGGAAATATTTGAAGTAATATAAAAGTCAGCGTGGTGATGAGAACGCTATTGTGATGGTTCATGGTGGTGGTGGAGTTAATGTGGTGGTTTGGTGGTGGTAAAAGTTGTGTGGTTGTTTGATGCTGGTGGAGTAGTTGTGGTGATGGAGTTGACGTGGTTGTTTGGTGGTGGTGGAGTGGTTGTAGTGGTGGTGAAAAACATGTGGTGATGGTGGAGTGGTTGTGGTCGAGGTGGAGTGACCATGTTTTAGTGGTGGTGATTTAATGGTTGAGTGGCTGTGGTGGTTCAATGGTTGGGTGGGTGTCATCACAAGTGTACAAGGGAATGACCATTGCAGGCTCGAAGAAGGGAGTTTTTGCCAGCTTCATAGAAGGCTTCCTGCATTATGAAGTGGTGGTGGTATTGAAAATAGGAAGAAGCGGATTAACTTTAATAAAAATGAAATTTAGTAACACACACACACACGCACACACACACACACACACACACACACACACACACACACACACACACACACACACACACACACACACACAAACACACACACAAACACACACACACACACACACACACACACACACACACACACACACACACACACACACACACACACACACACACACACACACACACACACACACACACACACACACAAAAACATACAGTTTTCCACACGTGGATGTTGGCCTCAAGGTAAGAGAAAATGACTTCAGACTGGTCAATGGTGCTCAAATCAAACATGTCAAGGAGGGTGATGAAAAGAGTTGGAGATGTGCACACACCTAAAAATGATTCCAAAAGACGAAGATAGAAAAAAAGAAAATGGAAATGGCGGAAGATGAAAAAGAGAATCTAAGAAGGGAAGAAGAAAATAGCGAGATAAAGAATGATGGAAAAGATATGAAGATTAAACAAAAATGAGTATAAATTAATAATTATGAATGATTATATAAAATCAGAATTAACTTGGAGGTTCAAAAAAAATGCAATCACTAGATGAAACGGGATAAATTATGTTTTCCAAAGAATAATAAGATGGCCTGCCTTTCTGCACACAAAACACAAGCAGGTCAAGAAATTGTGTGAATCTTTGGGCGTTGTCATCTTCAGTCTATTATTTTCAATGGAACGAATGATCAAAAAATTTTATATTAAAACATTAAGACATTAAATAAGTAAAGTGCTGAAGTAACGTACCATTAATTTTTGGAAGATCTTCTTTAACAGTCTATCTACTTCAATTTTTTTATCATTTTCACTGAAATGGAAAAATAAATCAATATTGATAAGAAAACTAATTTAAAAAATATTATTTAAAAAATATTATTTAAAAAATCCACGTATGGTGTTATTGAATAGCCAAACAAACTTTTCTGAAAGCGAATCATAATGCTGCATCAAAATATTTTGATCAAAATTTTCCAACAGCCTCTGAAATTTTTATGAAAATTAATGATGTTATGAAAATTTGTAAGACGACAGAACAGTGGAAAATGAAAAACTTTTGTGGATTGAATTTTAAATGTAAACAACTCACATTGATGGCAATTTCCATTTTATTCGAATAGCTTGACACTAATATAAAAGTACAAAATAAATAAATAAACACTCTCCCTCAATATCGTCTACATTAAACAAAGTATAGCTACGTTGCAATTAAGGCATTTGTTTAATTACACTTTTGTTTTGTTTTTTGAAAAAAATGCCAATTTTTTATTTAAAATACAAACTGTTTTTTGTGAACAAAAAAATGAAAATACTCATTATTTCATGTAAAATCTACTAATATAAAGAATTTAAAAAAGTTTTGTAAAAATAGAAAAAAATTTACTAGATAAATTAATAAATAAACGACACATATATTTATTGAGTAATTTGAGTCAAATACTTCAAGTATTAACGGTTTTCCATAAACTATTCTTGTATCTATACATAGTTTAGCGTTTTAATGTTTAATTTTCGCTGTTAATTTTATTTTGTGTTAAATTTACTTAAGCTACAAAATAATAAAAAAACAGATTCATATCGAAAGAACATCTACCATGGATGGACTAAAAAGTACGAGCTTATAAGCAATTTTTATCTACCTTTCCATCATACCCCTAATGAAAATCTATGTAGCGTTTGTATGTTTTAAGAGTTTCAAGGTACTTTTGAATACAGGCGTACGGCGGCCGTGTTTATCACTTAATACTCATGAATATTTATCACTAGCGAATCAGCTTCCATATGACAATTATGCACCAATCTAGACTTTTGTTCATTTTGCCTCTGTTGCTCGTCCTGCTTTTCAATTATTTTACTTTCGAATTACAATTAACTGTATAGTATATCTCCAAATTGCCTTATATACTCGTTTGTATTAGTGATATTGAAAGTTAACCATAACTTTTTCTTCATCCCCTCCACAACATTCTCTTTGAAAATGGGACGTTTAGCGTGAGTAAAAATTTTATTTATTTGAAACAATAGTAGTTTAGAAATTTAGAGACTATTCTTTAAAAACTGGTCACAACCAGGAATGAAAGAGTAAAGCCTATGATGGGATTCTTATTTAATTTCTCATTACCAAACAACTTTTTTCAATTCAATTTTTTAAGCGTTTTTTTCTTTCAAAATCCTACAGTATGGTGGCTTTGGCCTTTTTGGCGTCTGTAGGGTTGACTTTTCTGTTTCTAGGATGTGCTTTGCCTCAGTACAAGTGAGCCAGTTATAATTCAAATAAAGAATCCTATTTAATTACTATATTACTCTAACATAAATAAATATATTATATTTTACTCATGATACCTCAATAGTTTTTCACGGATTGAAGACTTCACCTCCTAGATGATTTGATCTTCAACATTCTCCCTCTTATTCTTAATTTTTCACCATCATCACCTCATTTCCCCTATCGCTATTTTTCATCCACATCACTACTCATTCTCACCACCACCACACAGCACATGGTGGTTGATGTTTGTGTTGGTTTTCTACTTTCTTTCTCCCATTCCTTACCTCATCTACCGTCGCTTCTCGGAGTCGGTTGAGTCGAGTGATGCTCTCATGCAAGTATCCATCTTCATCACCACTGGCATTGTCGTCTCTGCCTTTGGACTTCCTATTGTACTTGCCCACAAGCATGTTGTGAGTTTGCTTTCCAGCGTCACTAGCTATCTCTTATACTTCTCAAGTTACTTGGCATGACTACAGATCGCCTTGTAGCATATGTGGTATCCCGTTTTTTATTATTTCAGTCATTCTCACACTATCTTCATAGTTGCCGTTTTTATTTCCAATGTTTTCATCAATATTATCATTATTCTCCTTTTTGTAAACACTTCTTTTCTCAATCCTTCTTTTCTTCTATTCTTCTATCTTCTCTTCATCATCATCATCATCATCATCATCATCATCATCATCATCAGGTACAATGGGGGGCTACAGGCTTGGTGTTGGCGGGTAATTTTACCGTTTTTTTGACCATCTTCCTCCTTTTCTTCTTTTTCTCCAACCAGGATTCTTTTGAGTACTCTAATTGGTAGCTTTATACTAATAAAAAAAAAATTATAATATCATTGATAAAAAATCGTTTATATTGTTGATGTGGTTTTGTTTTTCTGTGGCTCCAAAATTCTTTGGAATTACTGCCAATATGATGATCTAAAATTTCAATGGTGGAGGATGGTGAGGTGTGGTGGAGAATGGTGACGTGTGGTGGAGGATGGTGACGTGTGGTGGAGGATGGTGACGTGTGGTGGAGAATGGTGACGTGTGGTGGAGGATGGTGACGTGTGGTGGAGAATGGTGACGTGTGGTGGAGGATGGTGAGGTGTGGTGGAGAATGGTGACGTGTGGTGGAGAATGGTGACGTGTGGTGGAGGATGGTAAGGTGTGGTGGAAGGTAGTGAGGTGCAAAGGAAGATTGTGTGTTATGGTTGAAGCTGGGCGTTATGGTTGAAGATGGGTGTGTTATAATGGGAGGGAGTGTGAAGTAGTGACAAGTGGTAAAGCTTGGTATGGGATGGTGAGGTGCGTGGTGAAGTGGGGTGCGTAATTTGAGGTTATGAAAGATGAGGTGTAGTTGTGCTGGATTGTGAGAGATAGGTTAAAATGGTGTGGTGAGAGATGGGGGAAGACGGTTAGGTGTAGCAGGTGTAAATCAAGTTGAGCAACTGCACTGCAGTGGTGCTGGTTGGATTGAAACATTGTCAAGATTTCCAGAACTTTCAGCTCTGCTGGGAGCTGTTGCAGTTAGGCGATTATCAAAACCCTTCCAATTGTTTCCTTCTTTCTTCATGTTTGCTTTTTTATCTATTTATGTTTTTTCTTATTCATTTTTATACTCATAATTCTACAATAATAACAAAAAACTAAGTTATTTAATATGGTATTCAATATTTTTCTTCAGTATTTATTTCTATATATTTTTTGCACATCCTTAAACCAAAAGTTATAGGAATTTCGGCCTATGTGTATTTATATGATCTTTGATGTACATATTTTTATACCAATGAAATGGAATAAACGATCAATTTTACAACTAAAGTTATCATTTTTATTTATTTCAATAATTATTATCACTTTTATTCTTTCAATTAATTATTTCATTAACTTTGCTCAATTTTATAACGACCCTATTAATTAGTTTCGGTGCAAATTATCTTCCAACAATTTTAGAATTTTCGCAAGCACTATTTCAAAATCTTGCCCATTCACCATTTCCACTTACATAATCTTTTCTTATGCTTTTCATCAAATCAAAAATAAAAATTATTTGCATATTTGAAAAAAAAAAAACAGTTCAATCGCAACTTCAAATGAATTTTTTACTTGAGTTTTAATTTATTTTGATTGAAAAATGTTTATTTATTTGTTTAAAACTCATTAAATTTTTTTAATTATTTAAAAAAAAATTATTTTAACAAACACCGGCTTAATTATGACGTATTTTCAAATGTCATTTATATAGTATGTATGTATCAATTCTCAATTTGTATTTATATTTATATTGTTCATTTGTATATTCACATTTGATAGCGATTTTGAGGTTTCTTCAAAGGCGCTCCGATGGAAATTAATATATTCATTAATGATCATCGCATATTTTAATGATTTTTACGCACATTTTCTGAAGATTAAAATTGGTTCATTGATTTGAAAATAACTCAAAAATGTTATATGCACCAAAATTTTAATATAAATTGCAAATGACTTCTAAATTTTTAGATTCTCACAATAAAAATTTCAAAAACTAGTTAAAATTATGTTAAACTAAGGATAAGATAACGCTGGATATTTATAACTTAAAACAAATAGTAGAACTGATTTCTAATGAACCCGCATAAGTTTTTAATTAATAATTACATGATTAAAATGTAACATCAATATTTATAATAAAATTTCACAGATGAGTTGGTCAAGAAAACAAGGTTGAATCTTATCTAATCTAATCAACGCATCTGTAAAAGGCTTTTAGGAATTTTGTTCGAAAGCGCTCGCAGAGGAGTGATTATAATCGTTGCTGGGCTACTAGGTGACAACCATTCCAGCACGGCGTCATTTTTTTGCATGAGTTGCCGCTTTTTAAAACTAAAAAATGAGCTTAGCTAGAAGCCAAACCATGAATTTCACGTTTCAAACCGGGTTTGCTTACCCTTATGCTACAGACGCAGGTTTAGCTAATTCAAAACATTTTTAGTGCAAAATTATATAGTTTGAAAATTATATTTCAATATAACATTTTCATCTGATTTGATAAATTCATAGTGTTTTCTGAAGGTTTCGACAATATAGATGAGGAAATAATATAACAAATACACTAGGTTTTCAAAGAGCGCCTTTGAACTAAGTGCTAAAAAGCGTTTTACGAATGCTTTGATTAGATCCGATTAGATGACATAGAAATTCAATAAATAATTTAAAAAAATTGAAAAATAACTAATACATTGAAATGAAATAAAATCAATAATAAAAAATATTTTTTGAGTTGTAATTCTTTTGACTTTCACTTTTTCATTATTTTCTTACCATCTTTCTTACGTGTCGTTTTCCGTTCGGATATTAAATCAACATGAAGTTTTTGGCTTTTTCGTTTTTTGCGTTATCTCTGCTGGCTTTATCAAATGGTTTATATTTTCATATTGCAGAAACTCAGAAAAAATGTTTTATAGAAGATATCCCAGATGACACCATAGTCGTGGGTAAGAGAGTTTGAAAAATATTAATTGAAGGGTTTCAAACTTTTTGAAAAAGATTTTTTATAAAAATTTTCCAAAAATATGTATTTCAACTATAACAACCAGAATTAATGTGACATAGCGTCAGAACATGAATTCAGCTGCTGCCCAACTCGTACTATTGAACCATCAGAAATCGCAGCGATATAAACCAATTATATACATTCCGGAATTAATATCCATATTTTTTGATCAGGCAAATACAAGGTGGAAATTTTTGATTCAAACTCCAACCGCTACATCCCTTCCGTCCCGGGTTTGGGTATGCATGTGGATGTCAAGGATCCTGAAGAGAAGATTATGTTGTCTAGGGTAGGAGTCTTAAATTTATTTTTTTGTGCATTTTTGTTTGGCTATTCTTTGAAAGTGATTTTTTCATTTGGTAGAAATTTATCAGCTAACTTGATTTGCATTGATAAATTATCGTTTAATTCAGTCAAATGAAATAACACAATCTCAATAAACTATTGAATTTTACATTCTTTGCCAGACGTATGCTTCTGAGGGTCGCTTCTCATTCACATCTCACATGGCGGGTGAGCACATGCTCTGCTTGTTTGCAAATTCCACTGCTTGGTTTGGAGGCTCCCAGCTGGTGGGTGGTGAGACTGGGTGCCGACTCTATTAAAATATTTTTCAAACTTTAACGACTTCTTGAACTATTTAATCATCCATTAAAATCTGAATTATCTACCAAACTCTCTTAATTCTCCACTCTTATCATTAAATATCATATTGTACTTTATCATTGCCCTATCATTTCTATTAAAGTTGTTCATATACTCTTTCATTCCTATTAAATTCTTTATGCATTTTTTTCCGTCAACTATCAAAAACATCCATTTAAAAATAATTTTGTCATAAGTTCATTATAAAATGTTTATCAATATTTTATTGGAGGTTTTTTTTAATCTTTCATTGGCTATTCATCACTTATCATTTTCAATTTTAATTTAATCCATTGTTCACACAAGAATTTATGCTTCTATCACTCATCTTTTCATCTACCAATCTATTTAAACCAATCAGCTAATAACTCATTTTTCCACTCACTTATTTATCAACACTCACACAACCTCTCAATCATTCATTGTCTCAAACCACCCAGTCATCATCATCTAACCATTATCACCATCAAACCAACTACCCAACCCTCAAACCCCACTCATCATTCAACCCCCAACCCAAACGACCCCCATCAGAGGGTGCACTTGAGCATCCGGGTGGGTGAGCAGGCAAATGACTACGAGGTGATTGCCTCAAAGGACAAGCTGACAGAGCTGCAGCTACGCGTGAGGCAGCTGCTTGATCAGGTCGATATGATCTCCAAGGAACAAAACTACCAACGGGTGATTTTTTTCCTACACGTACATGAACACGTACATGCGCGCACACACACACACACACACACACACACACACACACACACACACACACACACACAAACACACACACACACGTGTACAGTATCGTGAAGAGAGATTCAGAGAAACAAGTGAGAGCACCAACACAAGAGTCTTTTGCTGGGCCCTTGCACAGGTTAGTGTATGTGTGTGTATGTGTGTGTATGTGTCAAGATATGTGTTTGTGTCTATGTGTTTGTGCGTACACTATTTTGGGTGCTTTTGCGCCTATGTGTGTAATTGTGTGTGTTTTTGTATTGTGAAATAATAAGAATAATTATTTTTCTATTTTTATTCTCATACCATCTTCCACAGTTGGCCATCTTAGTGGTGACAGGACTGTGGCAGATGAAGCACCTCAAGAGCTTTTTTGAGGCCAAGAAACTTGTCTAGACTAGTGTGTGGAAGTCTGTGTGGAATTGGTTTTTGGAATGTTTTAGTGATGTCAGTGTGTGTGTCTGGGAATGTCTGCGTGATTGTCTGTGGGGATATCTGTGTGGATGTATGTGTGAATGTCTTTGTGGGTGTCTGGGTTGTAGATAGACGCTAAAGTTGGTGGAATAAGAATGGGTGGAGGGTGTAGGTTCAGCTAGGAGTAAGCAAATTTTATGGTGTTGTGGCCTTTGCTATTTTAGAATTTCTTAAGGTTCTTCAATGCTTTGGAATATTTATTGAGGAGTAGACGGATGCATGCCCTGTAACACACGCTGCTGCGAGACCCTCTGGTGTCACGCTCTTCTTTGTAAGGTGCGATCAAAATCACCTATACTCCCTTTTAATGACTACTATCCTCTCATGCTACTCCAATCATTATTTATTTAATTTTGGAAAATTACACTATTTACCCTACTTAAAAAAATTATTGCTTATTTAAATGAAAAAAATATTGATTATATTTATACAGAAATATTCCTTGTATCAAAAATATTCATTCTCCATCGCCCTCACCACGGTTTTTTACAATTTCTGCTTACAAAATGTTGTCTCTTTTCTACTCTTTAATTCCTCTCACCAACTTTTGAAATCTGTCCGCTGCAGATTTAGAAATTCCGTGTGTTTGTTGTGTATGCTAATACTGTTTTATTATTACCTATATTCTTTTTTTCATTTATTTTTTTACGCTCCTAATCTTAGTACCATTTTTGATTTATTTATGGCACTTCGAAGGAATTTATATATATATTCGAAATTGATTAATAGCCACTATTAATTGAATTCTTGCAAAAAGCTTTCTTAATTATTTTTATTTTGTTCGCATTTAGATTGAAAATTAAAATATTTTCTTAAATAATCCTTGTGAATAACCCACATATTTTCGTGTTGTTTGATAAGCCAAATTGACGAATGGTTATAAAGGAAAAAATCAATTCGTTCAATCGAAAGAACCAAGATAGAACGCCTGTTTTTCTGCCACCTGTTATAGTTCGGTGCTTAGTGAGCTAAGACGTGAGGTGTGGACGCCAGGCTCAAAGTTTAAAAGTGGTAACTTAAAATCGACACCTCACGTGAAAAACAGATGTCGTGCCAGTGCAGCCAGGTAACTTGGCAACCCAGCAGACGAAAAACGTTCGTCTAAGAGCGCCTTTCAACGCTTTCGTAAAAACGCCGTAAAGATCAAGTGTTAGATATAAAAAAGTACTTTTGAAAATTCTGTCAAAGGATAAAAGGTTCAAAAACTTTTGAATGAGGCGGGAATGTATATATCGATAACAAATGAGTATGAAATAAAAGAAGACGAAAGGAGAAAAACTAAATGACAGACGTAATTGTTAAATTTTTTCATGAAAATTTTAGCGTCGTTTCCTGGTTATAACATTTTCCGCATCAGCTTGAATTGCTTCAATAAGGTGTATGACATGAATGAATAAAAATTAACTAAAATGAAGTTTTAAAGAATAAAAAATACAGAAAAAATAGATCAAAAAAGAATAATAAAAAAATAATAACCCTGAGAATTATTAAGGCATTGTTAGTTGGATGATTTTATTTTTTGTAGACTGTCGTATCTCTGAATAAAGGGAAAACAGACATTGTAGAATGTGTAAAAAAACAAATTAATCGATAAAAAATATTAAATTTAAATAGGAATTTCATTTTTGAACAAAATTCTGATTAATGTTTAATTTAAGTTCCTAACCATTTGACATTCCTCCAGAGAAGCGAACTTAATGTTATCAAAACTTTCTTGTATAAGGCCATCATCACCAGGAATTGCAGGAGAGTTGGGGTTATTTGTGGTTACTTTTTCAACAAGTACTGGCGCCATTTGTTCAAGGTTATCAAACCAGGTATTGACATTGAAGTTGGTGTTGTTGGGGGGAGTAGTGGTGTTCTCATCGATATGTTTGTTGGGATTTATGTAACCAGCCCTGACCATAATCAACCTCAAATCGTGTTCGTAACCTTTTCTTGTGGAATAAAAATATGAATTTTAATCGAAAAAGTATGAAATAGATTTAATAAGTTTGAAAAAATCACCCATAGAACAGAACGACCGGAATGAAAAAAAAAACAAACCAACTAACCCTGTAATAGCAACAACAACAACATCAAAAACAGCACAACAAAAACAACACCAACAGCAACAACAACAGCCAAAACGAAAAATCATTAAATAAAAACCAAATATCCCCATAACAACACTATCAACAACAACAAAACAACAACAACAACAACAAAAGAAACAACAACACCACTACCACCATTACTTAGTGAGTTCTTGATTGCGTAACATAGTTTCTAACCAGTCCCATCGAGTCTGCAGTGCCCTAGTGAGGGTAGGATAAACCAAAAGTGAACGGGGATCACAAACCAGGAATGTGCGCAAAGTGATGGAATAATGGCACGTGTGTTCTTCCTTCACATCGCTTATTTCATCTTCTCTCTCTTTCTCTGTCTGGCATTCAAGTTTAACCTGGAAACAAATATTCAGAGAATTACATGGGAAGAATTTAAATTATTAAGTAAGGCAAAAGAAGAATTGAAAAAAAAAGAAAAAGAAAAAAAATGTTTTGAAGCAAAAAAATTGGTTCTTCTAAACTCACAAAAGTACTTCTTTCGACGCCATTGTCACACTTGTCACCCCCCTCCATCACCATCCCTTCAAAGTGGTTTCCTTCCATCCTCCACTCCTTCCACACTCTGATTGGTCATATGACTGGAAGACTAGATAGAGAATTTTATATTGAACAAGATTAGAGAAGATTATGGAAGATTGAATTGATAAATAATGTTCAGGTAAAAAAGCAAAAATGATCGATCCAGAAGAAAATATGTTATTTTTATTTATAGATTTATCGAAATATAAAATAATTTTTTCCACCTTCCAAATTAAGTCCAACCACTACCTTTCCATTGAAACCATCACCCCTACCACCCACACAATAACTCCTCCACCATCACCACTACCACCCACACAATAACTCTTCCACCACCACCACCACCCACCCAATAACACCTACACCATCCCCACCACCTACCCAATAACTCCTCCATAGGCTCTCCACTTGAGAACCTCTTCTTGCTGGGTGGCATTGTGGAAGGGACATAAACGGTACCTGGTTGGATGGTTCAGAGAAATGTTTTTTTGTTGCATATCATAAATAATCTTCTTTTTTTTCTTCTTCTTCTCCTTCTTCTTCTTTTTCATCTTCTTCTTCTTCTTAAACTTTTTCTTTTTATACTTCTTCTTTTTCCACATATTAAGCTGTGTTCTTGAAGGCCTACTTAGCTTAGTGAGAATAGACACGGCAGTGGCACCCAATGGCTCCATAAGATTTGGTACATTTTTATGAAGAATTATCTTAATCCACCCACCTATAATTTTTCTGAAGTTTTTCAAAACACCTGCCAGACAGTCTGCTTAAATGCTTGAGTATGCCGGTTTTGCTGGGTGGATGGCTAGGTTTCAAAGGAGTCAACTTCTTTGAGCCTTCCTTGAGCCAAGTGTTGAGTCTTTGTGTAATTTGAACTTCACTTAGCGTTATAATTCTTCAAATTGTTTTATAATTAATAAAAAAATTAGTTAAGCACGAATATCGCATATGGTTGTACCAAATACACAAACAAGCGAATGTGTGAGCAAAACTACAATAACTTACAAACCCACTCATGGAAGGACTTTTAACCACTTTCATCGGCACCAAGGTACATTCTGACGATGCAGAAGATTGAGATATTTTGAAAAAGTTTTACTGAAACGCTGATATTTGATATTAAGTTGAAAAAAAGTTTTACTGGAACGCTCATAATTTTTTATTTGTGGATGAAATAAGTTTTATTGAAATTTTTATTGAATAGAAAACCTTTGATGTCTAAATTGATAAGCAACAAGCAAAATAAAATATTCCTGTACATAGTAAGAAATTTGTCAAAAGTAAATTCAAAATTAAATAAGTGATGTACAGATAAACTTAATCAAAGACCAATAAAGCAATAAGTAACAGAAATATCATTTGAATAGTCCCAAAGAATATTTTTGTCATGAGCTTCAACAACATTTTCATAAAAATCGTCTTAAGGCAGTATATATGGATTGGGTATCTTCAACAAGATGAAATGCATCAAAATGGGAGAATAAATAGCAGCGAAAGAATGAATCTAATTTGTAGAGCAACGAAAAAAGCCATTGAAGAGCTTTTTGAATAGAATGGAAAAAAAAAACAAAAAAATAAATATAAAAAAATATAATATAAAGATACTTAAAAAAATAAAAAAAATATCAATATTCTTTAAAATAATTGAAACATAATAAATAAAAAAAATACAAAGACAAAAAAAGAACAATAAAATAAAAATCTCATAAATCACGAGACATCGGCACATCTGATTTGTCTCTCTCCCTCATATAAGAGGATCATGAAGGCCTTCCAGAGAAGCCAGCATCCCAGTCTCCTGACCTCCTTACCACTCCAGTTCGAAACGACCCCTTGCGCATGTCCCTTGCATGCGTTGGTTAAGTTGGACAGGCCTGTAGTGTTGTGCAGTGGGGTTTTGTTGTTTTCGTGTAGTGTGGTTGTTATTGGGTGGTGAAGTTTCTGTTGCGTGTGGTAGATTTTGTTGTTGTAGTGCGGTTGCTGTGCGGTGACAAAAACGACCAAACCCACCTATGGCTTCGATCATGCAGGCTTCCCTAGTGAGGGCTTCAGAGGAGATGGAGTTCTGGAAAGCACTCAACGACACCACGCCCAAGCCAGCCTGCCAAATCTCCAGTATGGTAGCCACCTTCGAACTGTAAACACCGCTGCTGTTGCCTCGCAAACCAGGCGCTAGAGCCTTTTTAGCACTAGCACTACTACTGCTACCCCCTGTAACTATTTTAGCGCCACCACCACCAAAACCCCCCCAAAAACCACCCTTGTTACCACTACTACCACCAGCAACGGTACCACCAGGAGCTCGCCTGACCTTGACCTTTTTGAGGGCAGCCTCCTTGAAGTGCTCGAAGGGTCGGTTCTTCTGGCCCTTACCCACGTAGAAGACGCCCTTTACAAAGTGGAAGAAGCCCTTCCGACGACCTAGGTGGGAGTGGTTGCGGTGTTGTTGTTGTTGCGATGTTGTTGTTGTTGTTGTTGTGGTGTTGATGTTGTTGTTGTCATTAAAAAAAATGAAATGATAAATCTAATTCCAACTTAATTTAATTTCATTTTTTTTTTTTGTTGATGAAACAGAACTTGAACTTAGCAATTTCTCGTAAACGTTCATAACCCACTCGAAACCTCCAACCACACTAATAAACCCCAAATACGCAAACACTCCAAAAAATCACTCAAAAACACCCCAGAAACCACTCAAAAACACCCCAAAAACCACTCAAAAAAACCCCACAAAACCACCCAAAAAAATCCCACAAAACCACCCAAAAAACCCCACAAAACCACCCAAAAACACCCCAATTATACCTTAAAAATCCCAAACCCTTCAAATTCGACCCAAAAACCTTCAAAAAAACCCAAACACCTTCAAAAAAACCCAAACACCCAAAGCGCCAACCGATCTTGCGAACTCTAGCGGGCAGGTTGAGGGTGATTCTGGGGTCGAGAAGGAGGTAGTTGAAGCAGTTCTTGCGGTGTCGAATGGCTGTGGTTGTTGTCTGGAAGGGTCCTGACATGCTGTCCTGGATGGGTGGATGAGTAATGTGGATGAATGGATGGTGAGATGATGTGGATGGATGGATGGTGAGATGTGATGTGATGGATGGATGGTGGAGTGGAATGAAATGAATGGGTAAATGGATAGATAGGTGGTTGGAGAAAAATGGAAAAAAAGCGAAAATGAATGAAAAGTAAAAATTAAAAAAAAAAAAACATTAAAAAATTTTTTTTTGAAAAAAAAAAAAAAAAAAAAAAAAAGACTATGACCTCGAGTTGTTGCAGGAGGGTCTGGTTAAGGTTGGGGTCATCGTGGTCGTCAAACATCATCCTCACCATCTCTAACGTCGGCTCTGTGACCAGTGGTAGGGCCAGTTTAATATTATTATTGTTGTAAGTATTATTCGTAATAAAAAAAATTATTAATATTATAATTATTCACCGAAATAGTCTTTGAGGCCCTTCACAGGCAGTCCTTTTTTACAACTTGTTCCATCCACCACACCCCTCTTCACGTCGAAACACTTATTACTTTTATTATTATTATTATTATTATTATTATTATTATTATTATTATTATTATTATTAGTACCATT
>OX387252.1:7557318-7559818 GCA_947562095.1 Branchellion lobata | reverse complement strand
ATCCTGATAAACTATTCGTTCGTTCATCACATCCTTCAGTCTACCATTGCTATTATTATTATTATTGTTATTATTGTTGTTGTTGATAATATAATTATTTTTTTTAGTGTTATTATTATTTTTTCTTCTATTATTTTTTCCGACTATTCTATTATTATTATTTTTATTATAATCAGCAGATGTCAAATCATTGAAGTAGTGTGAAGGTTTGAATGGAGTGCTGTTGGGTGTTATTCTATAAAGATCTGATGAAGATGAAGAAGAAGAAGATGATGATGATGATGATGATGATGATGATGATGATGATGATGATGAAAACGATGATGATAGTAAAGATGAAGATGATGCTAACGATGAAGTTAAAGTAGTTAATGAAAATGAAGGTAAAAAAGATGATGATAACGATGATGATAACGATGATGATGATGATGATGATGATGATGATGATGATGATGATGATGATAAAAATGATAATGGAGGTGATGATGGCATACCATTACAAACATTTGTCCTTGAAACTGATGTTATGAATAGAGATAATGATGATGATGCTGATGCTGATAAGGATGATGTTGATGAGGATGATGCTGATGATGATGCTGATGATAATAATGCTGATGAAGATGCTGATGAAGATGATGATGATGATGATGCTGATGATGATGGGTTGGGAACTGGGTAATAAGCAAACAAAGAGGAGAAATTATTTCTTTTTGGTGATGACTTAGTATAGGAACAAGTTGGCGAAACAGATGATAAAAAAGATGGTGCTGTAGTTGAAGAAGAAGAAAAAGAAGAAGAAAAAGAAGAAGAAGAAGAAGAAGATGATGAGAAAGATGAAAAAAGAAATGGTGGCCATGATGATGATGATGATGATGATGATGGTGATGATGATGATGATGATGATGATGATGATGATGATGGTGGTGGTAGTGAAGAGGGAGATGATGTTGTGGTGGGAAGATGATTGACATGGTTTGATGTTTTCTGAAATGCAGGGTGGGTATTTGTTGTTGATGTTGACTCTAATGTTGGTGTTGAATTTGTTGTTGAAGAAATAAAAGTAAATGTTGTTGTTGTTGAATGTGTTGTAGTTGTGGAACTTATTGTTGGTGTTGTTTTCTTGTTAGCAATCCATGTTTTTTGTTGCAACTGCCACTGCTTCAACAATTGTTTGTGTTGTTTTTGTTGGGCCAGTAGAGCTTGTTGTTGCTGTTGCCATGGTGATAGTTGTTGCATTTGATGTGCAGACTTTGGAGTAGACCTTTTAGGAGGTAGAGGTGGCCGGTTGTGACGATTGCACGACTGTTGTCTTCTGCATGGATTGTTGCGGGGAGTTCGTGGTGGTGGAGAAGGAATGTGAGAAGCTTGTGAAAAAGGAGAATTGAAGTTGCAAGTAGTAAGAGGTTGCTTTGCTGGTGTGCCCAAAATTGACCTGATCTTTGCCAAAGCATCTTCACGGCTCTTTGCCGACAAAGAACTTTTGGCTGTTTGAAGGTTGTTGTTCTCCTTGTTGCAATGAGTAGTAGGTGAGCATGTTGAGTCTTGGTTAGTGAGATTTTTGCTGTTTAAGCTCCGTTTGGCTTTGAGCATTTCTTTGAGTTGCTCAATGTGGCAAGGACTGAGAAGAGCACCATAAGGGATATGGCTTGACCCTTGGTGCTGGTGTGTGGGTTGATTGGTGGGCGGAGTTGCAAAATGACATGACGAGAAGCTCGTGGAGGAATTCTGTAAATGACTCGGTGACTGGTGATTTTTGGTGAACATTTTCGAGTATTTAGTCGTTGATGAAACTAAATTTTGGCTCTTGCTTTTTTCCAGTTTGGTCGCGGAAGAAGTTTTACTTCTTGATGGAAAAGTCTCCATTGTTTTTTAAGATATAAAATTGTTTTTATGTCGCGATTATATCAAATCTAAAAATTAGCAAAACTATTTTGTCAAAAATAATAAAGAACCAGGGTTTTGTAAACTTACAATTATTATTTCGTTAAAAATGTTTAATAGCTATGTCGATTGTTTATAAAATTAGAAATATCATCATAATTTTTAGAATATTACTTTCCAAAACGTAATCAAACCAACCGCGTTCCAACTACATGTTTAAAGAACCGCTCATTTTTTTCAGCTAAAAGTAAAGTTAAGAAAAATATTTTAATTTTAAATAAATTAGTTTAAATATTTTTATTTTCAAAAAAAACTTTTATAAAATTTTAAAAATTGTTTTATTGAATATTTTTCCTTGAAACTAACTAATACCAAAGATATTATCGAGCCTGTTGTGACAAGTTTTTCCTATGCTTTAAAAACACCTTGTCATATGAATTTATGCTACTTTAGTTGGCATATGTTAAATAAGATATGAATTTATGTGACAAAAATAACTGAATAATAACACATTTTATCACTTTTTTTAATACTTTATCTGTGTAATTTTATGTTTTATTAATCTCAATTTTATTTTTTTGATAATTTTTATCCAAGCAGTTTAAAACTCAGTTAT
>OX387252.1:7532318-7552318 GCA_947562095.1 Branchellion lobata | reverse complement strand
AAATGAACGCAGCCTTGGTGTCATGGGACGCCTCAGTTATTATTTATGGCGCTCTAAAAAGTATACTTTTCAATAATAATAATAATAATAATAATAATAATAATAATAATAATAATTTTATTGTTGTTATTTTCACAGGTGGAAGTGCTGAATAAGACGTTCACAGGTTGGTTGTCTTGTTGTATTCTCGTTTTTCTCATCACCATCGTAACCTCTTCCACCATCGTAACCTCTTCCACCATCGTAACCTCTTCCACCATCGTAACCTCTCCCACCATCGTAACCTCTCCCACCATCGTAACCTCTTCCACCATCGTAACCTCTTCCACCATCGTAACCTCTTCCTCACCACCATAACCTTTTCCACCATCATTCCCTATTTCTATATTATTCTTCTTAACTTTATTATTTTCTTTCTTCTCTGACGTCATAATCCTTATCTTCATCATCACCATTATTTTTATCATGACCTGTAGTTTATCACCACCGTAATTAACATTATAATAATCTTCATCATCATCATCGTCATCATCATCACCATCAACATTATCATCATCATCACCATCAACATTATCATTATCATCATCATCATCCTCATCATCCTCATCATCATCATCCTCATCATCAGCATCATCATCGTCATCATCATCATCATCATCCTCATCATCATCATCCTCATCATCATCATCATCATCGTCATCATCATCATCATCTTCCTCATCATCATCTAACCCTAACCATTATCTTCATTTCCATTCTCACTTTTCCGCCACGTCAGATGCTTCAGCTTACGTGATGGGTCGGCTGAATAAGGACTGTTGGTTGGTGGTGTTTGTGGGAATTGTCAATGAAAATCATTCATTCATGTGTTCGCCATTGATTTTCTGGGTAATTAATTCTTTTTCTTTAATTCAGCCTAAAAACCATTGCCCTTCCTCCCACACGCAAACCCTCTTACACACACATTTTTTAATCCCACACACACACACACACACACACACACACACACACACACACACACACACACACACACACACACACACACACAAACACACAAACACGAAAAGAGACATACAAATACAAGAACACAAACAAACACCCCCACCACAGGTATGTGTACACGCTTAACCACTGTCGCATCTCAAAGCCGGACCAGACGATTGAGATCATGATGATGGAGGTGGCCCCTACGGTGATGACCATGTTTAAGATGGAGCCTGGAGTTACTGCCAAGAAACTCACTGCTGTGGGTGCCCTTGGTGGTGTGGTTTATGGGGCCTGGGGGTGGGGTTTTATGGGGCTCGGTGGTGGGGTTTTATGGGGTTTGGTGGGTTAAGGTTGGGGATTTTGGGGGGTTTAGTTGGAGATTTTAGAAGCTTTTGTGGGTTGGGGGTTGGTGGAGTAAGGTAGGTTTAGTGAGGTTTGTTAGGGTTAGTTTCGGGATTGGGTGGGGGTTTTGAAGAAAATGCAATACACCGGAATATAATACAATACAATGAATTGTAGTATAATAAAAGGCAGTATAGTATGTGACCTCAAAACTCTACGGGGTCAATGCCACTATAATAATCTTCGTATTTGTATTGTATTGTATTGTATAGTACATTATATTGCATCTCTCTACAGAAATCCGGAATAGCGGACATTTTCCCAGGCTCTCTGATCGATGACTGGCTTTTTCAGCCCTGTGGCTACTCTATGAATGCTCTGCTTCCTGATGTTGGTGGGGTTGAGTGTGTAAAAAGAGGATTTGGTTGAGGTTTGGGGACTTGATGGGGAGGGGGGGGTTTGATCTTTCTGTGGGGTGTATTGGATGGAAGGGTGCATTGGATGGAAGGGTGCATTGGATGGAAGGGTGCATTGATTGGAAGGGTGCATTGGATGGAAGGGTGCATTGATTGGAAGGATGCATTGATTGGAAGGGTGCATTGGATGGAAGGGTGCATTGATTAGAAGGGTGCATTGGATGGAAGGGTGCATTGGGTGGAAGGGTGCATTGATTGGAAGGGTGCATTGGATGGAAGGGTGCATTGGATGGAAGGGTGCATTGGGTGGAAGGGTGCATTGATTGGAAGGATGCATTGGATGGAAGGGTGCATTGATTAGAAGGGTGCATTGGATGGAAGGGTGCATTGGGTGGAAGGGTGCATTGGTCCGATGTAATGCTTTGTGGGGGGTGATGATGGTTGTGATGATGTTCCTGGTAGCGATGATAGTGTTGGTGGTCGTGGCAGTGATGATGGTGGTTAAGTGGTGGCAGGATGCGTAATGAAAAGAGGGAACTGATAACTGAGTCAATATTCCATCACTGATATTAACTTTCCACCTCCAATTTCCTTCTTTATCCCGCAAGAAACCCATGCAACAAACCAAGCAACCATTACCAACAACCGTCATTTCATCCATCATTCTTCCCATATTCCTTCTTCGATCTTTCCATTCCTTCATTCATCCATTAACACATCCCTTTATCAACCGCTTTATTCGTTCATTCGCTTATCACCATCTTTCCCATCATCCTTCCACACCCTATTGAAAGACCAATGTTTATGCCTCTCTGGCTTTTATTCAGAACGCCATCAGCAAATAAGACTCTTTTTATAAGCTATAACCTTCTTCGTTTCTTTTTATTTTTATTTTTATTTTTCTATTTATTTTTCATTATTTTCTTTCGTCCTTATTTTTACTGAATTTTCTTTAAAGTTTTTTTCTTTTCTGCTTCAATTTTTTAAATGTATTTTACCTTTTTATTTTTTCTCTTCGTTTTCTTCCTTCTCTTTCACTGTCACCATCATCATCATCATCATCATCATCATCATCATCATCATCTTCATCATCATCACCATCACCATCATCATCATCATCTCCAGGGCGCCTACTTCACCATCCACGTGACACCTGAAGATGAATTCTCATACGTCAGCTTCGAAACTAACGTGGAACAGGTGATGATGACAATGATGATGAGGACGATGGTGATGACAATGATGATGATAATTACGATGTTGATAATGATGATTAAGATATTATCACTTCTTCCACTCTTGCAGAACTCGTACAAGGAGTTGCTGGACAGGGTGACCAGCATCTTCAACCCTGGAAAGTTCATGATCACCCTCCTGGCCAATGAGGTGACTATTGAAGAGAGGAGGAGGAGGAGGAGGAGGAGGAGGAGGAGGAGGAGGAGGAGGAGGAGGAGGAGGAGGAGGAGGAGGATGAGGAGGAGGAGGAGGAGGAGGAGGAGGAGGAGGAGGAGGAGGAGGAGGAGGAGGAGGAGGAGGAGGAGGAGGAGGAGGAGGAGGAGGAGGAGGAGGAGGAGGAGGAGGAGAAGGAGGAGGAAGAGGAGAAGGAGGAGGAGGAGGAGGAGGAGGAGGAGGAGGAGGAGGAGGAGGAGGAGGAGGAGGAGGAGGAGGAGGAGGAGGAGGAGGAAGAGGAGAAGGAGGAGGAGGAGGAGGAGGAGGAGGAGGAGGAGGAGGAGGAGGAGGAGGAGGAGGAGGAGGACTAGAATAAGAAAATTAAGGAGAAGGTTAAAGGAGAGAATGACAAAAGCGTTTGAACATCACCACCAGCCTTCTAGCACCCACAACCACACCACAGGAGTCTCCAGCCTACTGCATAGAGTTCAAGGGCGACTCTCAACTGCCCGGCTACGAGCGACTTGAGTACCAGTACAGCGAGATGAAGAACTACAACCTAAACTTCGCCCTCTACCGCTCCTGCAGCGCCTCGTCCGCTTTCAAGTGAGGGCGCCCAAGTCCCCTCTCTTTCCCGTCTCTCCTGTTGCCTCTCCCGCCATCGTCGTCGTCGTCATCTTCTTCATCTTCACCATCCTCGTCTTCTTCATCGTCTTTGTCGTATTCTTATTTGTCGTTTTTATTATCGTTATCTTTTTTTAATCCTTTTTCACCTTTTTCGTCGTTATCGTCATTATTCTTATTATTTCCATCGCTAATTTTATCGTTCTTCGGATCATTCTTATACGAGACAAGTTTATTGGAAAGTTCATTCAGTACTGAATTACTCTACCTCACTCTCACACCTCACAACCACCACCATCACCATGGCAACAACGTTACGGGCAAGCGAGGTGGACTTGCCTCACCAGCTTGGAACCACGCGTTTCAATCATCATCATCATCATCATCATCATCATCATCATCATCATCATCATCATCATCATCATCATCATCATCATCATCATCATCATCATCATCATCATCATCATCATCATCATCATCATACCTATTGTTTCCACATCCAGTCATTCTTTTCTCATTTCCACTATTCTTCACACACCAATTTCTTTACCCCCCTATCCACTCCACCATCTCTTCCCCTCCCACCTGCGCATCAAACCACCGCCACCATTATCGTCATTATGAATTTTTCCACCAAAACCACCGCAAATATCCACCCACCACCATGCCAACACCCACTATACCAACACCCACCACTACACAAACGCCCACCATCATTGCAACACCCTTCTTAGTTTTGATATTGTCTTATATTTCCTCTCTACATATAGCTAGCCGATTGTACATTGATCTAGATGTTGACTCTAACCTCTCAATATCACTTCACATATTCAAACACCATACATTTATATACCGCATATACATAAACCACATGCTAATCTACCTTTTGTTTAAGTGCAGTTTATGTATCTACCGCATGTTTATACACCTTGTCTTTGGCAAAGCCCCCAGCACTGAGTTCACAAGAACCGTTACCTCAAAGGCACAGAGACACGTTAGCACGACAGGGCTGTTAGAGATAGGTGGGTGTCGTTGTTGTTGTTGCAATGACGCCTTGGGCGACCATCAAGACGCGAGCAAGGCAGCAAATTTCACTGCCTTCCGCAACACCCACAGCCACTTCAGCGCCATCGTCTTCTACTGGAGGTCGGTGCAGGCCAAGCGCAAGTTGTGGCTGCTGGCCAACATGTCCAACAGCAGGGAGTCCAGTTAACTGGCTGGTGCTCCTCTTGTGTCCATTCTCACTACTCTGCACAACGCACGTGTGTGCGCTTTGAGTGCTGTCTGCCTTCCACGTGGTTTCCACTACGCGGCGCTCACAACCGAGCCTCCGATGCCTGGTGATCACAGCCTAGGCCCCCCTTCAGTTCGGTTCAGTCTAGTCTACACTGTTTTTTCTACACTTTATTCTACACTGTCTGCTCTACACAGCCTGGTCACACAGTGCTGAACCTCTTACGGAGGTTTTCTTCCCACCCCATGCAAACTCCTCCGCTGCATCACAGCCTTCCATGCAACACCATACAACACCACGCAACACAATACGACACCATGCAACACCATACAACACCATAAAACACCATACAATGTCATACAACATCATACAACACCATACAACACCTTTAAACACCCTGAAAGGCTATTCAAAGAGCATGCGAAGGTCTTAGACCTCCTTGCACCACCGTGGTCCAGTCAAGCACCCCACATCGGTCCATTGCACATCTTCCTCCAGTCACTCTTGACTGGCCAACTCAGACTGCAATGTTCACAGGGAATTGTCATTTCATTATAATTTTCCAGGGAATTCGTCATGAACTCATGAACTCGTCATATTTCCAAGCGAAGTTAGATCTTTGCAACTTTTGGACTCGTGGCTTGGAAATTTCTGGAATTTGTTCCAGTCATTCACGTTCTTTTCCTTCTGAGTTGTGTGTCGCTGGTGTACTGTTGGCCTTGTAAGTTTGGTAGTTACTCTTGAATTTGTTGTGAAATCTTTTTGTCTAAATTTCTCTAACCTTCCTTTCTTTCATTGGTTGTAACTTTATCGGGGGCTGGCTTCTAACACACGGGTTTCAGTACTAGCGTGGTCAATAAACCGGTTGTAATCACTTGATGTTGATTATTCAGTCGCTAACCTTACTAATTCTCCACAACAGTACACAGTAATGCTTTACATATCTTTCTTTTTATAATTATATTCCTAATTTATATACATATTTATTTTTTTGTTTTTATTTATGTTTTTTTTTGTTCATAAAACATCCTTATTATTATTTTTATTTATTTATTCATTTATTATTATTATTATTTTATTTTAATTATTATTATTATTAATTTTTTAACTTAATTTCATTAAAATTTCCTTTTAATATTTCAAGTCGAGTATCCACAAGTCGGATTTTCACTTTCGGATTTTCAGTTTCTTCCTCACATGGTGCTGTAACCACGGCTGTTCAGCCTCTCGACTACTGTTCCATTCAATTTCCGTTAACTTTTATTCAATTTCCGTTAACTTTCATTCAATTTCCGTTAACTTTTATCCTATTTTAATTAAATTTATTCTTAATTAAATTTAATTAAAATTAAATTTAATTTCAATTAAATTATAATTAATTTTAATTAAATTTTTATTAATTTCAATTAAATGCCATTAAATTATCATAAAACGGCATTACATTTCCATGAAATAACATTAAACTTTCGTAAAATTTGCATAGAATGACTGATTTGAAATTTTTAAACTTATCATAAATGACATCGAATTTTTGTAAGTTCTCATTAAATAATGATAAATTATTGATAAAGATTAATAAGATTTGAATAGATTTTAGTAAATTATCATCAAATGATTATAAAGTCTTAATAAAGATTAATAAAATTTAAATAGATTTTTATATATTATCGTCACATTTCAAAAAAAGCGTAAGTTTTCAAAATTACTCTTCGACCGATAAAGTGGATTTCGTGAGTTATTCTCAGTTCTACACTCACCTCCTCGACCACTGCCATTTCACTTTTAATTTTCAACTTTCAGTCGGTCGTACACTGCACTTTCCTCGTGAAGGGTTGTTTCCAATATTCCAATTTCTTTATTTTTATTATTTTTTTTCAATTTTGTTTTTTTTATTGTTTCATTTATGATTTTTATTCAAATTATTATTATTTCCATTATCATTATTATTATTTATATTATTATTACTATTATTATTATTATTATTATTATTATTATTATTATTATTATTATTATTATTATTATTATTGTTATTATTATTATTATTATTGTTAATATTTTATGCCGAACATCTGATAATCTAGGTCGTTTGAAATGAGTCGAAATGGGACTCACAATCCAATAAAGAACATTTGGTGTTGTCTTTCACTCTCAAACCATCCATGAACTCAACCCTGAAGAAGCGAGGTCAATACAATACAATACAATACAATACAATACAATACAATACAATACAATACAATACAATACAAT
The DNA here is from genome assembly GCA_947562095.1 of Branchellion lobata. NCBI lineage: Eukaryota > Metazoa > Annelida > Clitellata > Hirudinida > Piscicolidae > Branchellion > Branchellion lobata. The sequence continues at coordinate 7,545,076 of OX387252.1, read as the reverse complement.
ACAATGCGATGCAATACAATAAAATACAATACAATACAATACAATACAAATACGAAGATTATTATAGTGTCGTTAGCACCGTAGAGGTTCGATTTCAAGCGCTTATCTTGTCGCTGTGGTACTTCATGTGGTGATTTGTATTTGACACTTTCTCCAAAAGAGAAATGAAAAAGGTATGCACCCATCAATGAAGCTACCACGTGCATGCGTAATGAAGTCACAACTATGTTTTTAATAGTGGTGATATTTTTGCATTAAGACCGTGATTTTGCTAGAAAATGAAGGAACTTTTTGACGTGCGCGTACACACACACGCACACACACACACACACACACACACACACACACACACACACACACACACACACACACACACACACACACACACACACACACACACACTCACTCACACAAACACACACACACACATAAACACACACACACACATACAAGTAATAAAACACCCGGTCAGGAAGTTGATTATTAAGGTTGCAATCAATTGCAATGGGAGTCAATTACCGTTAATGTGGGAGCTGCAACTGCCACTACAGGTGTGACGAGTTACCTGTTGGCTCATCTGATGCTTATATCCCCTGCAACTCTAATGTGCCATGGTTCCTTGGTGACTTGTCAGATGGGACATCGTGAAATGTGGTAACGTCGTGTGGTGATGTAACGTCGTGTGGTGATGTAACGTCGTGTGGTGATGTAACGTCGTGTGGTGATGTAACGTCGTGTGGTGACGTAACGTCGTGTAGGGATGTAACATTTGTGTAATAATTATCATTAAAATAAAAAAAATACTGAGCTTAATTTGTAAAGCGCCAACAAGCAGGTGAGGTGAGCAAGGGCATTTGGTGGTGTGGTGAGAGTTGTAACAGTACTGTAACCAGCTAGAGGTTTATTTACCGTGTAAAAATATAATACCTGTGTAATGATCACGCGACAATGTGATGGTTTTGTGGTATTTAATGGTTATACAGTAATGTAATGCCCATCCAAGGCGGTAGTTGAAGTTTGTCATTGGGTTATTTGTAAGAGTATAATGGGTTCTTTATAACAACCCCTTTGTAACTTGGTTGCAGCAGGACGTTGCAACCCCCATGGTGAGTGAATCAGTGTAACATAGGGGTGTGTAACAAAGGGTTAAACAACAAAAGATTGATTTACAAGGGTTTTATTAAAAATGGTTTGGAAGAAAAGGTTTATATAATGATATTTTATATAAAAAGTTATGTAACAAGATTTTATGTAACAAAATTTTGTAACAAGAGTTTATGTAACAAAATTTTGTAACAAGATTTTATGTAACAAAATTTTGTAACAAGATTTTATGTAACAAAATTTTGTAACAAGATTTTATGTAACAAAATTTTGTAACAAGATTTTGACAAAAGACTATGAAGGGAGGAAAGATAATTTGTAGAAAATAAAAAAGAAAGTCAAGTTGAATTGAAATTAAAATTAGAATTAAAATCTTGCACTTTGAGCTCTTTTGGTGGATGAAAGCAAAGTTTGCAATGTGAAATCAATTGAAGATCTAAAGAAAGAAGAACTAAAACAAAAATTCTTGCAGAAGAGTTTCTGACAATGCCGTTGGATTGTCTCGATCACATCATCGTCCTCTGCCTCATCACCGTCACCATCGTCCTCTTCACCACTATGTTCTGCGAACAGAAAAAAGGCGCGAAGAAGAAGTTGAAGAAAATGAAAAATGGAAAAAGTCTTGAGAAAAATGATAAGAATTTCGAGTTTCTGAGAGCCACATCAGTGACCAGTTTATCGGACTTGAAGTTGAAGCGAGATGAAAATGAAGGTGGTATGAAGAAGTGTAGCTCAGCCCTGGAAGTTCTGGAACGTTCCACTGGAAGTTCCAAGAAGGAGGGCGAAGGACTGCAGACGACAAATGCTGGGAACATGACGGAAGAAGGAGGAGGTGTTTCGTTCTTTTTCGAGCCTGTCGATGATGGTTTCGAAGTGGTAGGGAATGGTTCAAGAGTCGTGGGAGGTGGTATTGTGGAAGGTGGTATTGTGGAAGGTGGTATTATGAGAGGTGGTATTGTGGGAGGTGGTATTATGGAAGAGGGTATTGTGGAAGGTGGTATTTTGGGAGGTGGTATTATAGGAGGTGGTATCGTGGAAGGTGGTATTTTGGGAGGTGGTTTGGGTGACCATGAAAATGAAAACAATAATTTGAATTGCTCCAAAAATGTGGAAAAAAGTGTGGAAATAAGAGTAAAAGAGGGTGTAGGAAAAGGTGGAAGAGGGGGTGAGAGAAGTCCTTGGGAGGAAGGGGATGGACCCGGAGGCTATGTAAAGGTTTTTGACGTTTCCACTGATGAAACAAAGCTAAAAACTACTAATATATTTCATAATAAAGAACAAGAAGAGAAGGAAGATTATGGAAAAAACAGAAAAAACGAAAACAAAATAAAAGAAAATGAACGGGATGAAAAAGAAGGAAATGGCAGAGAAGAACTGAAGGAGGAGTTAGAAACAAGAGGTTATAAAGCTGATGATGTAACACTCAACAAAGAAGAAAGCACTCAAGATGGCTTCAAAATGGGCGAGCTAAGAAGTCCTAAGACCTCGCAAACAATCGCTGAAAGAGAAGTAATAAGGACGAAGAGAGGTTTAGTGAAAAAAATTGAGTTTAAAAACAAAGAAAAGCTGCTGGTTAGGAAGAGTAAGGTATTTCCTGGAGTTGGTGATCCTGACGGGAGGAGGGGATGGATGGAAAGTGGTGGGAGGGATGAAATAAGTCGTGGAAATAACTTTATAAATTTTGAAAAGGAGATGGAAGGGTCAATCCACGACTCACACGCAAGAAACCGTTTCCACAACGAAGACACTAGCAGCAACAATTACTACTACAACTACAACAACGACAGAGTCGATGGTTTTGACAATTATGACAATATAATCGATAATAATGAAAATTATTCTAATGATAATAGTAATCATAAGAAAGTGGAAAGAAAAGATCATGCAATTTCCAATAACATGGTGGGCTGGTTCTTTTCAAACCATAACTTGACGGTGGATGTGTGCGTGGAGGAAACATCATCCGGTCTTTTCAACCCTCACAACGACAACGATATCAGCGACAACAACAACAACAATAATAATAATAATACAAATAATAATATTAAGGATAATGATATTAACCCCAAAAGGAAAAACAACATAAATAAGGACAACAACGACCACACGAAAAAAAAGCAAATAACAAAAAAAAATAACGACAACAGCACTACCATCAACAACAGCAACAACAACTTCAACAACATCAGCAACAACAACAACAACAACAGCAGCAAGGGACGTTATTCTTCTAAAAGTGAATTTAAAAGTCTCCAGAGTGGTGTCAACCACGACGTGGGACATATTAATAACATACACAACAATGAATCTTTGAGTCTCGGTTACTATAGAAACTACCTACAGCGGAAGAAGTTTCACGCGTCAGTACTTCCGGTCTGTGATACGAGAGTCTTTGGGAGTGATGGAGTAAAAGTGAATGGAGGTTTAGGAGATAAAAAAATTCGACAAAGTCAACAGGAAATGGATGAACGCATGTACTTACAGTGCATTCACGACCAGCTGAAAAAAAAACTTATTTTTCAACAGGAAAGAGAACTACAGTTGACTCTACAAAAAAAACAACACATCATCTTGCAAAAACAACAGCATCGATTCAAATACAAAACAAACAACAACAGAATTACTGTGAGTGACAACAACAAATCTACCCCAAACAACAACAACAACAACAACAACAACAACAACAACAACAACAACAACAACAACAAACCTACCACAAACAACAACTATCATAAAAACACAATAATTGCAAGCAACAATCAAGATAACAACAACAATAACAACAACAATAATAACAACAACAACAACAATAACAACAAAAATAATAACAGCAACAACAATAATATTAACAACAACAATACATTCCCTTTGAGAGCTCATCAAAGCGTTATTTCATCCACGTCACGGAGTCGAATTACCGAAAACACTAAATCGAAAAAATCAAACAACACGAACCTTGTTTGTTTGCCTTGTTTAGATTCATTTTTAACCGGATGTAGAAAGCTGATGACGTTTCACAGCATGCGACTTCCGGTCCAAAGACACAAACATTCTCGTGTTTCCGAAATGCATTACAATAACGTGAGGACGGTTTATACAGTCAGCAATGCTTACCAAAACAATAACAACAACAATAATAATAAAAATAATCATAACAATAAAAACATAAAAAATAACAACTCGTCCAACCGCCCTCGAAGGGCTTCATTAGATTTTTCTGAAGAAGAACCAAAAACAAGAAACAAAAACAAAAACAAAATTAGTATTGATAATAACAATAATAATAAAAACAGTAAAAATAAAAATGAAAATAAAAATTTACACATTCGCAATTCTTCCACTTCCTTCCTCTTCACCACCAATCTCACCACTCCCCCTGTTGGCGATTATGTATATTACTATGACAACAATGGTGTGACTGATGACCAGAGTTGGTCCACAAATCACCATAGCAACAATAATTTAGTCTTAAATAAACAAAAAAAGCTGAGATCGTTTAAAAGTGGACTAAACTTGAACAAAAAATATTGGAGACTGAGCGAAAATTTGTTCATGGCAGACAAATACTGCGCTTCGAACAGTCACCTTTTGTGTCAACTTTCTATTTCCGGATTGGTGATTCTGTGCTGTCGGAAAGAAAGATTGATGAGTGTGAAAATGAAAAAAAATTCGGAGTTTCAGAGCTCAAAAAATCTCAGTCAGCCTCAAAAACTTTTTCTCGCCATCCCCAAAACACATATTTCCCTCTCATCTTCCACCATTTCCACCATTCATCCTCCATCTTCCACCATTTCCACCATTCATCCTCCATCCTCCACCATTTCCACCATTCATCCTCCATCCTCCACCATTTCCACCATTCATCCTCCATCCTCCACCATTTCCACCATTCATCCTCCATCCTCCACCATTTCCACCATTCATCCTCCATCCTCCACCATTTCCACCACTTCTCTTCCATCCTCCACCATTTCCACCACTTCTCTTCCATCCTCCACCATTCCCAAAAAACACCAAGTTCCATCCCATTTCAAGGCCCATCTTTCTCCAGTCGTCACCCCAAAAGATTCCCATCTTCCATCCATTCTTCCAAAAATCTACCCTTCTCCACCAACCACATCCACCATCGACTCTTCTATCCCCCTGGTCACGTGTGTGTGCCCCCACCACGTGACTCCACGTCACAATAGATCCGCTCTGCGACTTGATATGACAGCGTTCAGTCTGAGTGAAGTTTGTGGCTGCTATTTTTTGTATTTAAATTTTACAAAATTTAATTTTTTTACCTTCCAATATTGAAATTTATTAAATTAAATTTTTCGCAATTTAAAGTAATTATAGTTACAACTAATGAATATTAATTAAAAATATTATTTGAAATTATTTTCTTAAATTTAATTTTTATTTTAATAACTACTTTCGATTTTATTTTATTTATCAAGATTCGTACTTTTGATTTTTTGTTTTTGAAATATCATTCATGAAATTTGTTTTCTGAATTTATTATTTTTGAAATGTTGTTTTTGAATTTCGGATTCCCAGCGTCCATTCATTTCTTTTTTCTTTCTTCCTTTCTTTTTTTATTCTTTTATTTTTTGAATTCATTTTTCATTTCATATTATCATCCATTCATTCTCCACCTTTCCATCCATCCATCCATTCTCCAACTTTCCATCCATCCATCCATTCTCCAACTTTCCATCCATCCATCCATTCTCCAACTTTCCATCCATCCATTCATTCTCCAACTTTCCATCCATCCATTCATTCTCCAACTTTCCATCCATCCATTCATTCTCCAACTTTCCATCCATCCATTCATTCTCCAACTTTCCATCCATCCATTCATTCTCCAACTTTCCATCCATTCATTCATTCTCCAACTTTCCCATTCATTTGAAGGAGATTTGCTACACATTTTTCAAAATTTATTACTTCTTTCAAAATACAATTTTTTCTTTTTTTTTTCAACACTTTTTTTTATTATTATCTACCCATCTTTCCACCTTTTCCTCCATCCACTCATACTTCTATCTTTTCATTCGTTTGATCGTTTGCCATTAATGGCATATATAATTCATTGCTATTCAAAATTTCAGTCAGCAGCTTTCAATTAACTCTTTCACTCATTCATTCACTCATCAATCAAGCAAACCATTTACTTATTTTCTAATCAATCAATCCATCCATTCATCCATCCACCAACCAATTCATCCATTCATTCATCCACCAACCAATTCATCCATTCATTCATCCACCAACCAATTCATCCATTCATTCATCCACCAACCAATTCATCCATTCATTCATCCACCAACCAATTCATCCATTCATTCATCCACCAACCAATTCATCCATTCATTCATCCACCAACCAATTCATCCATTCATCCATCCACCAACCAATTCATCCATTCATTCATCCACCAACCAATTCATCCATTCATTCATCCACTAACCAATTCATCCATTCATTCATCCACCAACCAATTCATCCATTCATTCATCCACCAACCAATTCATCCATTCATTCATCCACCAACCAATTCATCCATTCATTCATCCACCAACCAATTCATCCATTCATTCATCCACCAATTAATTCATCCATTCATTCATCCACCAACCAATTCATCCATTCATTCATCCACCAACCAATTCATCCATTCATAAATCCAATTCATCATAACTTCAACAGTCCATCCATTTATAAATCCGTCATTCATCCACTCACCAGCCCACACATCCACCCGTCCATCCATTTTTTCATCCCTCCATCCATCCTCCCATTCATAAACAATTTCATTACTTTGAACCACCCTCTATGTAAGCATCACTCACTCAGCCACCCACCCATGCATCTACTTAATATTTGCAATCGCTTACTTACCAAGAATGAGCATCGAACCCTTCAAACCAATTTGTTCGGAAGATTCCTCTTTTAAAAATATATCGAATAAATATTCCCGAAAATAATTCTTAAACAAGTTTTTTAGAATTATATCGAATAAATATTGCCGAAAAACATTGAAAAACTTAAACATAGAAACATTATTTTCAAAATAAAATTTAAAATAATTATATAAATACATGAATATTTTCAAAAAATTATTTAAAAAAAAACATTTTTTTTTGTTCCATTGAAACTCTGGCTTAACTTTGTTGTTTTAAAAAGTAAAAAAATGGATTAATTTTGTAATAAAAATATCATTTCCAAGCTTAGTTAAGTTTTTTCAACTTTTTAAAATTATATCAAAATATAGATCTGTATTGATAATAATTGTATTTTAAGATTTATTTCAAATATATTGAAACAGACCTTAAAATAGTCAAAATGTTTTTTTAAACATCAAGATGAACCTTTTTAATGTTCCAAAGCGAAATTACACTGTTTAAAAGTGAGTTTTTAATATTTAAGAAAAGAATTTATGGTTTTTAAAAATGAGTATTAAGTGTTTAAAAGCGAATATAAAGTGTTTAAAAGCGAAAAAGAAGTGTTTAAAAGTGAATTTATATTGTTTAAAAGTGAATTTATATTGTTTAAAAGTGAACTTTTAATGTTTAAAAATGAATTTATATTGTTTAAAAGTGAATTTATATTGTTTAAAAGTGAATTTATATTGTTTAAAAGTGAATTTATACTGTTTGAAAGTGAATTTATATTGTTTAAAAGTGAATTTATATTGTTTAAAAGTGAATTGAAAGTAATAAAGTTGACTTTTCATTTCAGGTGCAGGCGTCATTCGACGAGATCAACCGCTTTATAGGAGGATTCAAAAGGGCCAACAAAAGAGTCATGATTATCAATGACGAAGAGGATGAAGAAGAAGATGAAGACGGTGATGGTGGTTGTGGTGATGATGGTGGTCGTGGTGATGATGGTGAGGTTAGGGATGATAGTGGTGGCATTGATGGCGATGATGGTGATAGGTTGGGTGACAATGTCAAAAATGACGGTAACAAGGAACATAGTGATAGTGCTGCTGGAGATGATGGTGATGATGATTATGGTGGTGGTGATGGTGGCAAAAATGATGGTGATGATGATGGTGGTAATGATGGTGGTGGTGATGGTGGAAAGAATGGTGGTGGCGTGGAAAAGATTGGGAGTAAAAGCGGTGATAGTGATGGTGGTGGTGGTGAGGATTGTGATGGTAGCAAAGATGATGAAGTTTTTGGTGGCCTGATAAAAAATAGTAATAGCAGTAGTAGCGAGAGTACAACCGACAATAGTAGCAGTAGTACTAGCGACAGTAAAGCTGACAGTATTAATGACAATAGCGGCGATACAGGAAATAGCCGAACCAATGGAAGTGGTGAAGGAGAATGCATCAGGAGCGACGGAAGGAGCAGTTTGAGTAGAACGGTTTCAAGCACCCATTTCGGATTGAGAGGTCTTGGTAGTGGTGTGGACGAGGAAAAAAATAGAGGCGGTGTTGGTAGTAGTGTCGATGCAGTGGGAACAAAAGAAACAAAAAGAACAAAAAGAACAAAAAGAACAAAAAGAACAAAAAGAACAAAAAGAACAACAACAAATAAAGATAAATTGAGTCGAATTCAAGATAGGCTTGATAAAAGTGTTTCCATGGGAGATGGACCGACATTTGAAGCGACAGGCGGTATTAATGGCACAATAAATGTTTCTCCAGACGACGTTCAAGTGGCGGTCGAAGCAGCCAACTGTTTCGATAACCACGCTTTCGAGAAAGATTCTTCCACGAGTGAAACTCCAACCAGAGTGTTCAACATCCCGGAACAACCCGCAACTCCTCCTAGCAACCACCCAAGTTCCCCTAGCAACCACCCAACTCTTTCGAGCTACTACCACGTTGCTGATGATAAGCTTGGAAATGATTCCAGCTTTTCTTCGCAGTCCTCACAACTCCCGTTACAAAATAAAACTCCCAAATCCCACCCACTTTCTAAACCATCCCACCCACCCTCTAAACCATTCCACCCACCCTCTAAACCATCCCACCCACCCTCTAAACCATCCCACCCACCCTCTAAACCAGCCCACCCACCCTCTAAACCATCCCACCCACCCTCTAAACCATTCCAACCACCTTCCAGGCCATCCCAACCACCTTCCAGACCATCCCAACCACCTTCCAGACCATCCCAACCACCACATATGGAGGTTGCTCCACTTGAAAACCCTAACTCAAAAGCTTCCTTCTCGAGTTATAAAAAAGCTCCTCCAGCCAAACCACTTCTGCCTCCATGCATCGTCAAAAAAGTGGATTCTGATTTGAATTTTGAGTTTGAAAAAGACACTGTTCCAACACCAAAACCACGGTCTTGTCAAACTTTTTCCAAACTTTTGCCAACATCACAACAATCACCCCCACTCTCACCCCCACTCTCACCCCCACCACCACCATCATCTTTTTCTAACTCAACAGTTTCAATCCTCTCACCCACACCAACCACGTCAATAACCTTAAAACCTTCCAACCTCCTTCTTGTTCCACCCGATCCATCAGATCAACTTTTCGTTCCACCTTTTTCAAAGACAAGTCCACTTCACCAGTCCACTACACCACTCTTCTCTTCCAAACCTTCTGAGCTCTCACCGCGTCGTTCACCAAAAGCACAACCTCAACCACCAAAATCATCATCTCATCCATCAAAGCCTCCACTTCGACCGCCAAATCCTTTTTTTCAATTACCAAGCTCACTTTCCAAACCACTCCAGCACTCTTTTGCACTTCCTAAATTGCCTTTGAGCCATTCTTTCAAACCATCCAACTCCCCCCTTAAACCCTTCAAACCCCTCAAACCACCCAACCCCCTCAAACCACCCAAACCCCTCAAATCCCCCAAACCACACAATCCACCCATCAGACCATTCAAAAAAGCCCCAAAACCTCCAAACCCGCCCCAACCTCCCTTATCTTTAAAAGAAGACACGTTGTGTGTGTTGGTAGTGTTGCAACACTTGATAAGCTGTGATGGTCTCTCGTTCAGACAAGCTGTGGAGGCCTTTCTCAGAGCAGGCTACCCCCTCAGACTCAGCAAGGCCGCTATAACTCTGCTCAAAACCCTAGAAGCTTCCAGAACACTCCAACTAGGCGTCGAATGTTCCAGAATGATTTAGACTGTTTTGGCAGATTTTTAGAAGGTCCTGGAATGATTTAAGTACCTTGGGGCTCTCTATAACTTCCCAAGATGATTTCAACACGCGTAGAATTGTCTAGATTTATTTCAAAATGAATTTAAAATTGTTTAAAATGTCGTAAAGATTTCTCGGAGGATCCAAATGATTTATGAAACTCGTAAAGGTTCGCAAGATTGCATCAAGATTAGGTATAAAAGTGAACGCCATCTCTGAAGGATATACATCATTGCGTTTCTATAGCCTCCCACACCCTCATAATATCTCTTCTATTCTTTCCTTCTATGAATCCATACTTTCCTCTTCTCTTTACTCCTTCTTATTCTCTTTCAGTATCTTTTATTATTTTCTATTATATTGTTGTATTATCTTTTTATATCTTAAAGTATTTTATTTTGTTTATTATATTTTTATTTCCTAAAGAAAATTTTATTTTGATACGTTTTCAGTTCCTATATAATACATTCTTCATTATTTCTATATTTAATTCCATTTTATTATTTAATTTCATTTTATTATTTAATTTTATTTTATTCTTTGATTTCATTTATTATTTATTATTATTTTATTACTTATTGTTATTTTATTATTTAATATTATTTGATATTATTTAACAATATTTCATTTTATTTATTATTTAATATTGTTTTATTATTTAATATTGTTTTATTATTTAATAATGTTTTATTATTTAATATTGTTTTATTATTTAATATTGTTTTATTATTTAATATGACTTTTATTTCTTATTTATGGTTCCAAACTCCTTTCTTTTCATTTACAAAACACTAAAGTACGCTTCGATTGTATGCCAAGCACCTCTCGTCCAATTAGGCCTTACTACGCCCTTTCAAACCATTCAAATGTTGCTCGATTGTCCGCTAGTGCTCGGAGTTGGTCTGGCGATTCATTCGTGGGGAGGTTTATACCGACGAAACAACAACGTCAGATTATTATTTGAGTTTCAAAATGGATTTTAATTTGGCGTTTTGTTCGCTTCTTTGTTTATTGTTGTTCTTGCACGCTACGACTGAATTAGGCGTTGGATGATTAAGCAAATCCTTCGATGGGGTCTCTCTTAGCTAATCTAATCAAGAAATTTGTAACGCGTTATTTAGCCCTATGTTACTTATGCGCTCTTGAACAGTGTGGATCAGCGCTATAGAAATTATTTGATTTGATTAGATTAGATTAGATGTTCAAAAGCGCTCAATTTAATCTCGTAAAACTGTTTTAAGCTTCGAATAAATCATTGAATGACTCTCGATAAATCATTTTTAATCTTGAAATGAACATTTGAAATTATTTTGTCAGATTTAAAAATGTAAATTAAAAGAAAAAATAATTTAAATTTTGAAGTGAAAAATTAAAAAATTATTTTTATTCAATGGGAAACTAACTTTATAACAAGTCTTCGAATAAGCTAACAAAACATCAATGTCAAAGAATTGTGTGAAATTCGTGGAAGAAAATAAAATTTGGCTGGACTTTCCGAAATAGATCTTGCTGGAATGGTGATCGATCGAAGCTTTGCTTAAACTAAGCCGAAATGTTTGAAAGGAACTTCGTATGGAATTCGGAAGGGAAAAAAAGTTTCCTAACTGACATAATGTTCATTTGGGGTTACATCAACACCCTAATTAACGAGTTAAAAAGTTCGAAGTAACCTCGAGACCAGCATAAAATGTTGAATTATTAAAGTTGGCGCTTCAAAATGCCCTCGAAAGCGCCATCAATTGACAATTTTCAATTTAGTTTCGGAGCGAATTTCAATTCGAAAATCAACAATATGGAAAAATATAAGAATAATAATAATAAAAATACTAATAATACTAATTTAAATAATAAAAATAATACTAATAATAATAATAAAAATAAAAATAATAATGAATAAATAAAAAAATAATGTTTTTGAAGCAATTTTATACATGAAATTGATGAAAATATGGCTTATTTCGAAAATATACTTCAAAAGTTCGAAATTCATGAGACACAAAGGGCTATGCGGGCTGAGGACTAGACAACTTACAAGCAAAATAAAGGTTTGGTCATCCGAAATTCAAGGTTCTTTTGAGCAGTTTTCAAAAACCAGCTTCTGCGAACCCTCCATTCAACTGTAAGCACTCATTTTCTGTGTTTAAAAAAATAATAAAATCCAAATTAGGAAAATATAAAAATCTCGGTTTGTGAAAAAAAAATTAGATGGGTTGATCTAGAAAAGGGAAAAAAAACTTAATTTGAAAAATGAAAAAAGTTTTTTTTTTAAATGGGAAAATTCGATTCTAAAAATGGGAAAAACTCGATTTGAAGATAAAAAAAAAACTCGATTTGAAAATAAAAAAAACTCGATTTGAAGATAAAAAAAAACTTAGTGCGTTTAAAGTTGAGTTCAAATGATCGGGGAATTAGATCGAAATACACCGATAAATCGAACCACTTGGAGAGAACACGCAATGGTGATGACCAAAGGATGCATGGTTGGAGCCTCGTGGCAGGAGAAGATAAAATGAAGATGAGAGTAATAAATGAAAATTAAA
>OX387252.1:7482318-7527318 GCA_947562095.1 Branchellion lobata | reverse complement strand
AAGCGTTGACTTTCCAGTGGTCTTTTAAACGAGCATTTTTTTCTTTCTCCACTTTTTTCTTTTATTATTATTATTATTATTATTATTATTATTATTATTATTATTATTATTATTATTATTATTATTATTATTATTATTATTATTATTATTATTATTATTATTATTATTATTATTATTATTTATATTATTATTATTATTATTATTATTATTATTATTATTATTATTATTATTATTATTATTATTATTATTATTATTATTATTATGAGTATTATTATTATTATTATTATTATTATTATTATTATTATTATTATTATTATTATTATTATTTTCATTATTGCTTTTTCATTTCTTGCACTTATTTCATCCCATCTTATTTAATTTCTGTGCATCATCACCATCTTTTTCTTAGTCATCATCATCATCTTCTTCGTCATTATCATCATCTTCTTCATCATCATCATCTTCCTCCTCTTCTTCATCATCATCATCTTCCTCCTCTTCTTCATCATCATCATCTTCCTCCTCTTTTTCATCATCATCATCTTCCTCCTCTTCATCATCATCATCATCTTCCTCCTTTTCTTCATCATCATTATCTTCTTTTTTTTCATCATCACCATCTTCCTCTTCTTCTTCGTCACCTTCATCTCACCATAGGTCTTTTGCGAACAGAAAATTTGGGAAGTCTTTTTTTGTGAACTTTTCCCATCAACTTCCTCTTATCTATGCACCTACCCAGCAACATTTGGGCAAACGCCAATCTGTGAGAACGTTGTGGGAAGGGGATAGAATAAAAATGCGTTATACAAATGCATTGATTAGATTAATGTTGGATAAATGAATGGAAAAAGTGTTATGAGGCTGCATTGAGTAGGGTAGATTAGTACTGATGGGTCACGTGGTAATTGCAATAAAGCTTCGTGCACAGTGTTATAGTATACCATACAATACGAAAACAAAACAAAATTATACGTTAAATTACAATACAAGACAATAAAAACAATACAATACAATACAATACAAAACAAGACAAGAAAAGACAAGACAATACAAGGAAATACAATACAATACAATACAAAACAAAACAATACAATGCAATACAATACAATACAATAAAATAAAATACAAAACAATACAATACAATACAATACAATACGATACAATAAAATAAAATACAATACAAAACAAAACAATACAATACAATACAATACAATACAATACAATACAATACAATACAATACAATACAATACAATACAATACAATACAATACAATACAACAGAATACAATACAATACAATACAATAAAGTAAAATACAATACAATACAATACACTACATTATAATACAATACAAAACAATACAATACAATAAAATACAATAAAATAAAATACAATAAAATACAATACAATACAATATTATACAATACGATACAATACAAAACAATAAAAACTAATACAATACAATATAATACAATACAAAACAAAACAATACAAAACAATACAATAAAATACAATACAAAACAATACAATAGAACACAATACAACAAAATGAAATACAAAAAAATACAATAAAACTACGTATATTATTATAGTGGCATAACCCCCTAGAGTTTCCAAGTTATACCATGATGATTTGGCAAGACTCTTGATGGGTGATGTTGGTTGCTTGAGGTTGGTGGTTGAGTTTGTAAGGTGAATACCTATGAGTGACTGGAGGATTATTGACTTGGGGTTACTTTAATCTAATCATTTCTTTAGCGCTGATTCCACACTGTTCAAGAGCGCTCTGTTACGAACTCATGGTGCTTATGTGATGTCTTGTGAGTGTACTAATGACAATACTGACGCAAATATCAGGAAAAGGGTGTTTGATAAGGAGTTTAAATAGCATGTGTAGGTGGTTATAAATAAAAATGAAAAAATAATTATAATGAATATAACATATAACGAGAATAATATTGAAAAACAAATTACAAGCAAAAATAAGAAATACATTTCTAAGAAAAAATAAAAAAAACATTTCTAAACAAAAAAAAAGAAGAAAAATTTATAAACAAAAGAAATGATAAAAAACAAAGAATAAGCAAATCCTAATTGAGAATCAACCCATGGAGAATAGGGTTGATAGTAATCTGTTGATACGAGCTTTGGGAGATAATGAACTATGATTGATTGTGATAAATTGCATGAATAAAAAGATAAAAAAAACTGAAAATAAATTTATGCAGACCGGAAGTCTGGGTTGAAGATGGTGTAGATGACGGGATTGATGAGGGAATTGAGATATCCGAGCCAGAGGGCGAGGGAGGAAATGATGGGAGGTATATAGCAGCGAACCGGGCAGAAGGGGGTGAAAAGGGCAAGAATGAAGAAGGGCAACCAGCAGACGACAAAAGTTCCAGTGATCACGGCAAGAGTCCTGGCGGCTTTTCTTTCCCGTTTTGTTTCTCGTTTTTCTCTGGCTCTTTCCTCGGCACTCTTGGCAGTCTTGTTCGGAGCGATGCTTTGGAGGGAGAGTTGGAAGAATGGCTTGGGAGGATTGCTCTTGGCGGTCAAACGTTGTTGTGGGAGTTGGCAGGGCGTGAGTTGAGACGAAGTGGGCGTGGTTGGTTTGTAGTAGTGGTTGTAGAGTGGACGCTTGGTCTGTTGGAAAATTCCGAAGAGAACAGACCGTCCAGGCTTGAGCTTCAAACTGCTAGCTGAAATTGCTGACATAGATTTAGAATTTGGTAAGGTGCAGAATGAGCTGGCTGCTTTAGTGGTTTTTATTTCCAGGCGATTACTGTTCGTGTCGCTGTCGTTATTGTTTACCGCTTCGGTTATGCAAATCTTCGCCACATTTGCATTTATTTTGTCTCCACTTACAAAATAACTGTTCGTCCGATTGTTTTTTTTTTCGTAAGTTTCCTTCGCCACTTCTCCCACGTTCACGTCTAGACAACTCAAACTCTTGCCTGAATTCATGGGATGCAGGAGGTCAGAGTGCTTGCGACTCCGATGTATTGTCTTCGAAAGCATACCTCCACCTTCTTCCATCGCCACAGCTCCATCTTTCGGCGACATTTCGCTAGGGTCAGAGACAATGTAGATGCTTTTCGGAATTATTTCCAGTCGGAAAAGGTTTGAAGCGTCGTGGTGGTTGTTGTTACAGTCGCTTGTGTCAGCCACCAGATCCGACTTGGCAAACAAGTCGATGTAGATGAAACTAGCAGGCGTCTGTTTGTCTTCCACTGGAGTGGTTGTTGTTGTTGTTGTTGGAAACACTGTTGTTGTTGGTGTTGCTCTCCTTGTTGTTGTTTCTTTTGTTGTTGTCGTTGTTGAGTTGGTTGGCGTCAAATCCGTTATTGTTGTTGCTGTTGTTACTGAGTTATTTATTGTTGAATCTGTTGTTGTTGTTTTGGAAAAATTTTCAATTCCTATAAACTGCGTTGTTGTCGTGGTTGGTGATTGGATGGGAGTGAGGATTGAAGAAGGAGGAAGGGCAGGATCACATTGGACAGTTGTCTTTCCGCTCGACTCGCCTCCCTTCTCTTCCACTTCATGTTGGTTCACCGGTATTAGCTTAATGTCTGGCAGCGTACGTGATTTCATGTAGCGTGAAAAGGCAGTAGCCTTAGCGCGCAAAGAGCTCCGAGAAATGATTTTTTTCTTTTTTTCTTTGATTAAATATAAAAATTCATTTTTCGAAACTTTCTGTTTTTTGCAGTTGGCTTCAAGTTGCGTTGTGTTGGCATCACTCACTCCGATTTTCTCATCTTCTTCCTTAATGACACTTTTGAAAGAATCATCATCCTCCTCCTCCTCCTCTTCATCCTTCTCATCCTCCTCATCTTCCTCATCATCCTCATCCTCTTCATCCTTTTTAGCTTTTTTATTTTCTTCATCTTTTTCACGCTTTCCATTTTTTCCATCTTCTTTTTTTTTTTCATTTTCATTTTCTTCGTTCATCTCTTCTTTTCCACCTTCTTTATCCTTCCCACTCATCCCATCCTTCCCACCCACTTCACCCATCCCACCCATCTCACCCATCCCACCCATCTCACCCATCCCACCCATCCCACCCATCCCACCCATCCCACCCATCCCACTTATCCTACCCATCTCACCCATCCCACCTATCCCACCTATCCCACCCATCCCATCCTCCCTATCCACCGCATTCATGCAAACGCCATTTGCAACCATCACCCCAAACGCGCCATCTTCGATACAATCAAAGTCACCCAAATTGGGAATAAAGCAATTTCCAGGACGAACCGTTACTCCTTCGCCTCGGCACGCTGAAGAATAGACTTCACAATCACCTTTAGCTTTTTCAAGAATTTCCATCCCACCAGCACATTTCTCATGAGTGTTTGTGTTCTTTGGTCTCTTGTTGCTGAGTTTTTCGGCATTATTTCTCCTATTTGTTATTTCATCTTCCCTTTCGTATGATTTAATACCTCCTAAGCTTGTGTTAACTGCGGTCGAAACGTTTTGTTGGGTGGGCGAGAGTGAATTTTGTGAAGATAAGGCACATGAGAAGAGAGTGAAATTAACGTTTTTTTTGCTGCTGTTGTTGTTGCTTGAATCTTTTGTAGAGATTTTGTTAGAATTGTTGTTGTTGTTGTTTTTGTTGGCGGTGTCGAAGTTTTTGTTGGAAGTGTTGTTGTTGTTGGTCGTAAGGTTTTTGTTAAAAATGTTGTTGTTGGCGGTGTTGAGGTTTTTGTTAGAAGTGTTGTTGTTGTTGTTGTTGGCGGTGTTGAGGTTTTTGTTGGAAGTGTTGTTGTTGTTGTTGTTGGCGGTGTTGAGGTTTTTGTTGGAAGTGTTGTTGTTGTTGTTGTTGTTGTTGTTGTTGTTGTTGATGTTGAGGTTTTTGTGGCTGATGTCTCGAGCATGCGTATTGGAGGTCAGATCGTTTGCTACAGTGAGCTCAAAAGGTGGTGGGGCGGAAGGGGGGTGATGTTGATTGTTGTTATCTTTGTGACTTGAAAGACCACTTGTCGTATTGATGGCTTTGATTTCATCCATTCCGGACTGTAAGTTTCCGAATCGAAGTGCGTGATTGGAATTTTTCTCGGAATAATTAAGCGCCTCATGATGTCCGTTCAAAGCGCTTTTGTTCTCTTGCTGTTGAGTTGGATTTGATGGGCTTTGGTCAATTTCATTGCCTGCCGCGCGTAGAGAGGCTTGGGTGCCTTGCACTGGAGTGGGTGTCAATAATACAGACACCTTCATTTGGTGATTTCTGTGACTAGTCCTTTTGGTTTTTTGATCTTCAGGCAACAGCTCTTGAAGCCTGTGTCTTCCAGTGTTGCACTGATGACCACTGGCTGTCGCTGAAATGGCGCGTTTTGAAGTTTTTTGAGACCTTTTGGCTTCTCCACCTTGTGGCACCTTCACCAGTCTCTTGCTCTTTCGTGGTGCTGTGCTCTTCTGCTTCGTGAACTCCGAGAATTTACTGTACTCGAATATTCTAGAAGTCAGTTCTTTATGTGGCGCTTGAGTTTTAGGAGGAAAAAAACGCTTCAGAAAGAAAAATTTCTTCTTGGTGTTTTTGGGCTTAAGGTTGGTGATGCCACTGTTGTTACTGGACACATCCAGATGGTAGTCCAGATCTTTAGACTCTGTCAAAAATGATGACTCCTCCTCCTTCACCCACTTGGTTTTGTTGACGTCATCAGCCTTGGAGGCTTTATCTCCTTTGCCCCTCATCTTGGCTTCGGCGTTGAAGGCGTGACGCCTGATTCTGCTACGGGCGGCCCTGTAAATGCTGATGTAGATGATGACCATCACCATGAGAGGAACGTAGAAAGCTCCGAAGGTGGAAAAGATGGTGTAGACGAAGTCTTTACTGATGGCACACTGCTGTTCTGTGAGCCCTTCTGTGATGCGATGGACTGTTGGTATAGTAGTGGGGGTGTGGCTTGGTGTAGTAGTGGTGGTGTGGCTTGGTGTAGTATTGATGGTGTGGCTTGGTGTAGTAGTGGTAGTGTGGCTTGGTGGGTTAAAGAGACTTGATGGTTCCAGTTGCCTGTCATGAGGACGCGTCGTAGCCGAGTCTGTTATCGATTCTTTGTGTGTACTGCGGTGGTGTGCATCTGTGTGCATTTTACTCCTCTCAGACGCTCTTTCGGAACTCCGCGTCATTGTGTTTGCTTTACTGCGGGACCTCTTATAAACTTGGCGTTTTTCTGAATAAAATTTAATTTCACTTTTAGCATTTACGTGTCGTCTTTTTAACTCTTTAACGTGGCGCCATAATCTATGGGCCTTCGCGGTGACTTGTAAAGCTTTCTTCCGTTTTGTTTTTTTCCATTTTTCCGTTTTATCAACCAACCATTCCTCTCCAAATCTCCATTCACTTTTCATCTTTGTAACATCTCTACTCCTTCTTTTCCTTCCGGCCTTCAATTTGGGTGAATCGTTCGTGAGTGCGACTGCCTGATTGATGTATAAATTGGCCATTAACGACTTCAAATCTCCCTTCTCACTTTCCTTGTTGCCTAATTCCGAGCTCACATCATACTGATCTCCAGCCCCTTCTCCAACCCTCCCGCTATCTTCTCGTTCCGCCCCCAGTGCGTGTACTTCTGTTCTTTCAGCGTTCTTTTCGTCTTGTTCATCCTTCATTCCGAACAGACGTGGGCTTGAAATGAGAGCGGCAATGATCCAACTTATAGCCACCAGGATTATGATTCTTTTAACCGGTCTATTCCGCACGTAATCTGCGCTTTTAACTGCCCAGTACCTGTTAATAGAAGGACCAGGTTTGATCGACGCACAAAAGCGGCTTATTCAAGGAGGATGGAGAAGAAATAGAAGAGAGGAAGAAGCGGAAGAAAAAAAATGAGAAAAGAAAGAGAGGAAAAGAAAGGTTGAGTGAAGAGGAAGGAAAGAGAGAAGTTGAATAGGGAAGTGAAGTAGAAAAAGGAAGGATGGAAGGAGAGGTGTAGAGTGGAAGAACAAGGAAGAAAGGAACAAGCAGTGGAGCTGAGAAAGGAAACAGATGAAGTAGAAGCTCAAGTGGAGAATGGAGAGGAGTCTGATGCAATCATGGAAAATGTGAAAGTTCAGCGAGGTTGAGAAGAATTGATGATTCGCTAATATGAAATGCTGAACAACTTCACCTTGGACTCCAGGAAGTTGTTCGTTTATGCAATAACAGTGCAAAATAATATTTATAAAAAATATTTTTTTTCCTTCCGAAGTTTGCAATGTAGCCCTCAATGATTTCAAGTTTTTTTCCTTGTTTTAAAAAAACCGGGAAAAAGTAAAAAGAAATGATAAACTGGCAAAATTGGTGTGCAGAGCTGTAAACATGAAGCCATAATCTGAAGAGCTTGTCGGAAGAAGAATAACAATTTTATAGCGCAATTTGACACCCAGACCAAGAAAAACAATGAAACAATGAAATAACTTCATCTCAACTCGACCATTCGAAAGCTCGCCGTGCTTACAAACTTACATTTCAGGGGTTTTCAAAAAATAAACTTGAAAAACAAATATTAAAAAAAATTTTTTTTGAAAAAAAAAACTTTTTGAAATGAATGCTCAAGCAAAATGTGTGTTTTGCAAGCGTTCGTTTGGTACATTCGTCATGCAAGACTCATTCGCTATCAAATAAATCATTTTTTGCAGCCAGTTTAGTCCAAATTTATTTTGTTTTTTTGTTTTTTTTTTCTAAATAAAAAACTCGTAATAATAGTCCTCGCTTGGCAATACGCCACACAGGCATTGTTTGTATGTTAATGGACACAAAAGTCCTGTGAACGTTCCCAAATAAACTAAAGACGAATAAAATCGGATATTTGTGAACTAAATAGAAATAAAATCGGTTGTTTATAAGCTAAGTACAAATAAAATCTGACATATCTCCTTGTCCACTGCGCACTTTTTTATGCCTGCAATACTGCGTCGATGAAGAGTATCGGAATTCCGAATCTGAACTGCAAAGCTATTAAATTTTTACTCTCATTACCAGACTTAAAATTTTTGTTTCTGACTTTCCTTGACTTTTGAAGTATCGAGATGCGAACGAAGATTTTAATGCAGGAAAGGCCATCAACGTGACAAGTGCTTTTGAGGAGACGTCAGTGGAGTGACGTTTCAATAAGATATTCAATAAATCTTCTCAGACCTTTTCACAAACGCCACAACCTCCCGCTTTATTGAACCTTTATGCCTCTAAACATTGAAAGAAAATACGCGCGGCCTATTCAAAATACGCATTAAGAATACGCGGAGTATTAGTGATACCAGGAATGAGAAAAAAACACAGAATATTCCAGCAAAACAGCAAATAGCTAAACAAAGTCGCTGGATGAAAATAACTTTTGGATTTGGGCATGAGCAAAATTAACTTTTTGAAGCCCAGGGCTATCTGGCCATCTCGAATCGATCTAATAGCATCTAGATTCGCAATGCAGGAACCTATCCATTGGAGCCTCATTCATTTTAACAATCTTATTCCATCTAAATCACAAACTTTATCGACTCATTATTCAACATTTAGCGACTCTCCCGCAGCCCTTTAAGTTGCAATGCCTTCAAGCCTACGTCTAGGTCTGTTTGAAAGTCCTGCTACGTCTGTTTGAAAGACCTGCTATGTCTGTTTGGAACACCTGCTACGTCTGTTTGGAAGACCTGCTATGTCTGTTTGGAAGACCTGCTATGTCTGTTTGAAAGACCTGCTACGTCTGTTTGAAAGTCTTTCTAGGTATTTTTGTGGGTCATGCTAAGTGTATTTGTGAATCCGGTTACATGTGCTTGTGAGTCTTGCAAAGTATGATTATGATTCCTTTTAGGTCTGTTCGTGAGTTTTGTTGGTATGCTTGTAGGTTTGTCGGTCTGTTTGATGAGCTCTTTGAGTTTGTCTGTTGGTCTTTTTGAGTATAACTGAGGGCTTTTGAGGTTTGTTAAACAAATTTCTAGTTTTGCTTAAAAGTTTTTCTAGTTTTGCTTGGAGGTTTTTCTAGTTTTGCTTAAAAGTTTTTCTAGTTTTGCTTGAAAGTTCTTTTGAGTTTGTTCGAAACATTTTTCCAAGTTTTTAAATGTTTTTCAAATTTTTTACGTTAGTGTTCTTAGGTTTAGTTGCAATTATTTCGAGGTCACCATTGATATGTTTGCTTGTCACTGATTATATGTTTGCCTCTCCCTCTTGATATGTTTACATCTCCCTCTTGATATGTTTGCCCGTCACACTTGATATGTTTCCATGTGACCTTTTATAGGTTTCTATGTCATCATTGTTTTCGTTGTTTGTCGCTTCGACGCCAGAATTAAGAAGGGGGTAATTCTTCTAGCGCCGAACGTATCACGTTTAAGTGCAACTTGGGCACTTATTTACTTTTACGAGTTTTTTTTTCTTTTTACACCTATTTGTTTATTCATTCCACCCTCTCAGCCCATCGCCAACCCTCTCAGCCCATCACCAACCCTCTCAGCCCATCACCAACCCTCTCAGCCCATCACCAACCCTCTCAGCCCATCACCAACCCTCTCAGCCCATCACCAACCCTCTCAGCCCATCACCAACCCTCTCAGCCCATCACCAACCCTCTCAGCCCATCACCAACCCTCTCAGCCCATCACCAACCCTCTCAGCCCATCACCAACCCTCTCAGCCCATCACCAACCCTCTCAGCCCATCACCAACCCTCTCAGCCCATCACCAACCCTCTCAGCCACACTGAAGCCAAACCTTTATGCTGCCACAAACACAGTCCTCCCATGTACCCCCTTTCAACCCATTCCGTTCAATCCTAACCCGAAATTTAAAATTTCAAACACCCATTCAACAAATTCTTCTCATCCATTTCCCCCATCCTTCATTGACCTTTTTCTAGCTTTATCCATCTTTTCTTCATTTATTCTTCAAGTTTCCCTTTTCTTCTTCACCCTCTACCTTATCCTCGCCCCTTTATTTCTTTATTTTCCAACCACCACCCATCCTTTCATGCCCTCCCCTCCCCCACCTGTCGAGGGAGATGGCCACCAGATGGAGGATGCTTGAGGTGCAGCAGATGATGTCCAAGTAAATGTACAACTCGCAAGCCATCCACCCCAGCACCCACGACCCTTTCACCTTTGTGGTGGGAAAACCGAAGTGGGGAAGTCAAGAGAAAAATAGGAGTGGAGAATGTAACGTATACAATAATTATTTTCACAATACAATAAAATGCAATGCAACAGAATACAATACAATACAATACAATACAATGAAACACATTACAATACAATACAATACAATACAATACAATACAATACAATACAATACAGCAATATACAATACAATACAATACAATACAATACAATACAATACAATACAATACAATACAATACAATACAATACAATACAATACAATACAATACAATACAATACAATACAATACAATAAAATACAATACAATGCAACACAATACAAAAAAAACAAAACAATACAATACAATACAAAACAAAACAAAACAATACAATACAATAAAAAAAAAATAAAATGCAATACAATACAATACAATACAATTACTATTGTAGGGCATTAACCCCGTGAAGTTTCAAAATCACATAGAAGACTAGAATGACGATGAAAAAGAAAAAAAAACAAAACTAATAAAATACAAAATGAAAAATAAAACAAATTGAAGGAACGTATAAATTAGGCTGTAGCGGACGTTCGTCTCCATCGTTACAGTCACAAAAAAGATAGAGGCAATAAAACGAAAATCAGTAAAAGCTCTCCCGCCGAGTCCTGCAGAGAACTCTCACGTTGACTACAACTATCCCTTGTGTGAGCAGCTCCACCAGCAGAAGTATGAACTGTTTCTAAGAGTTGTCCTATAAAATAATTCCAACAACACCAAGGTGGATGTTTTCAGCGAATTAATATTGATTACATTCGACATCGCCAGTACAGAGTTGTTTCTACTGGCAAGATGGAAGAGCTTGTAATAAATAACATGTGTTTATTTTGGAAAACCACTACTCGACGCCCTTTCTCACCACACCGCACCACACCACACTGCACCACACCACACCACACTGCACTGCACCACACCACACTGCACCACACCACACCATACCACACTGCACCACACCACACCACACCACACCACACTACACCACACCACACCACACCACACCACACCACACCACACCACACCACACCACACCACACCACACCACACCACACCACACCACACCACACCACACCACACCACACCACACCACACCACACCACACCACACCACACCATACCACACCACACCACACCACACCACACCACACCACGCCACACCACACCACACCACATCACACCACACCACACCTCATAGACAGCAGCTAGAGGCATCACCAGAGAAGCCACCATGAGGTCTGCAAAAGCCAGTGAGGCTACCAGAAGATTGGCTGGGTTTTGTCTCAAAGTCCTGTCGTTAGAAACAGCTATAACCACAAAGATGTTTCCGACAATGGTAAGGATGATGACGATGCAGAGGGTGGTGCTGATGGTGGCAATTGTGAGGGTGGATGGACTGTTTTGGGCTGGTGGGGGGGTGGTGGAAACGGTGGCGGTGGTGATGGTGCTGGGTGAGAGATTGGATGGAAGTTGGTAGGACCGGGACGAATCAGATGGATGCAGAAGGGGTGGTAAAGAAGAAGAAAGATAAGAATGGAACGAAGGGGGTGTATGGGAGGAGGAAAAGGCTTTGAGAGAAGTCAGAGAAGGATTAATGGTTGCTGTGTGGACTGCAGCGAAGGCGCCTTCAAAGCTTCTTTGTGTGGGTGCTGTGCGTGAGGTGGCATTTGTAAGTGAGGTTGGAAGTGATGGCGATGATGAAGACGAAGATGGCATGAATTCCGATGATGATAACGATGTTTCATTGTCCTTTAATGTTACATCTCTTTCCACTGGTTGCCTCACAGGAGGAAAGTTAGTGGACTGAGTGTTGTTCTCGTTGCTAAGGTTGAGGTTTGTGTGGAGGAGAAGGGTGGTGTTGTGGTTCCCGCCACCATACCCTTTAGTCACGTGGGTGTTAGTTTTCCCAGTAGAAGCGGTAAAAACCGTGTTGGTGATGATGAGGAAGACAACGATGATAGCGTTGATGATTGTTGTGTTGGGAAGAAATGTTTTGATTTTGAAGATCATCATAAGGTTTGAAAATTACGTTAGAGTTTTTTATATTTTTGTGGCTGAAGCTGAGCTGTTATCTTGATCGTTTTGATTTTTGCGTCTGCAAAAAAAATGTTTTGTTTTTTGTGTGACTTTTTTCAGCTATGTCATTTTTATTTTTGTTTTTAGTTTTGCAACAATTCTGTTGTTTTTTTCCAGCATTTGGTGTGTTTTCATATAAATATTGTAGCTGTCATTGCTTTCATTGGCAGGGCGTTAAAAGACTAGCGGATGGCATGTTTATGTGATAAAAAAAACAAAAATAACGAAAAAAACAAAATAAAAACAACATCAGCAAAAAAATAAAAATAAATAAAAACAACATCAGCAAAACAAATAAAAAGATTCTTAAAATGTTTTTGAAAGCTAAAAACGACTTCATATGTAAAGAACGCGCTACAAAAATGGAAAAGTTTTTATGATTCTGAGTGTCTGGGTGTGAAAATAATCATGCGAGAAGTCATGAAGAGTCAAAGGTTGCAGTGTTTAATAAAGTAATGCCTTGCATAAAAACTGCATTGTGCAGAATTGAATGGATTTTTCGAAAATAATTCACGCTTGAAATTCAAAAATTGAAAACAAAAAAACAAACTTGAAACTCTTCTTAGCGTACTAACTGAATTATGGCTGGATCCATGGTGGACTAGACACTTCTTGATTTGAATTTGTTCTTATTTTGAAATTAAAATAAATTTCCATAACATTTTTTGAATTATTTTTTTTACCTCAAATTTTATTTTTAATCAAAAGGATAACAGAATGGAAATTTCGAAAATTTATATAAATGTATTTACAAACAATAAAAATGAAGATGTGAAAAAATAAACAAAACAAAATGAAAAAAAACATACGAAACAAAATTTTATTAAATAAAAGCAGAATAAAAAACAGTAGTAAAAGAAAAAAGTGAATAGAAAAAAAAGAAAAAAAAGAAAATTTGTAAGAAAAGAAGTGAAAAAAAAACAAAAGGAGTGGAAAGAAATTAGAAAAAAACATGAACAGATGAAAAAGCAACAAAATGAAGTAGACAAAAAACGGAAAAAGATATGATGAAAAAACCAGGATGAGCTGAAAAAAATGAAATGTGGAAAAAAACAAAGCTGATAGAGAAATAAAAAAACAAAAACAAAATAAGCTGGAAAAAAAGAAATGGAAAAAAGAAGGGTTGGTTGAGATGGAGTGAGTTTTCAATTTAATTTTCCGTCCGTTGTCTAGCTCTTAGAGTGGTGCAGGAAGGCTATGTTTCGAAGCTGATTCACTCTAATCTAATCCAATCTAATAAAATCTAATCTAATTTTTTCAAGTCAATCCAATCTTATTTAATCCAATCTAATCTAATCTAATCCAATCCAATCATTTTCAATCCGATCCAATCTTACCTAAACCAATCTAAGAAAATCTAATCTAATCTAATCCAGTCCAATCTTATCCAATCTGATCCAATTTTATCTAATCCAACTTTAGAAAATCTAATCCAATCAAATCCAAGCCAAGCTAATCTTATCTAAATCAACCGTAACACTTGCATAGCGCTGGTTAAACACCGTTCAAAAGACTCTGAGAAGTTATTCAAGGTACGTAGTTTACTTTGGGAGGTTTTAATGCCTCCAATGTTTGCCACTACCCTCCTCCCCTCCACCCCTTTTCAAACCCCCTCCTCCACCCCCTTCCTCCACCCCACCCCCTCCATCTCCACCCGTTCTATTCTCAGGGTTGCATGCACAGCGTCTCAAACCCACAAGCCAATCCTGATCGCACCAGTGAAGCCCTCAAGATCTATCCTCATTGGGGAAATATCTATTGATGGAATAATAACTCTAAAACACACCTGTTTTGTTTTTGAGTGTTTTTCTGGGTGTTTTCTGTTTTTGAGTGTTATTTGTGTGTGTGATTTTTGTGTTATTTTATGTGTGTTTTTGTTTTTTCTGTTATTTCATTTGTTTTTTTATTTTTGTTTTTTTATTTTTGTTTTTTTATTTTTGTTTTTTTATTTTTGTTTTTTGTGTTTTTTTATTTTATTTTTTGTGTTTTTGTTTTTTCTTCTGTTTTTTGTGTGTTTCTTTCTGTGTTTTCTTCATGCGTCCTCAAGTGCGACAACATGATGGAAGATTTTTTCCATGTGACTTCGATATTCGATTGATTTTGCAAAATTTTCGATTCCATCGGGGCTACGTGGGATGGTTTGTTGTGCTTCCGTGGAGATGCTAGTGGTAAGGATTGAATGGGTCAGGACTAGTGGAGTTGTGTGGACTTAAAGGTGTTGTGTGTTAGGTATGTGTTTTCAAAAACCTTGTGTATGTGTGAATAGTTATATAGTAAAAGCTAGATAGTGCGTGAAGGCTAGATAGTATTTTGGGTGTGTGTGTGTGTGTGGGTGTGCGTGTGTGTGTGTGTGTATGTGTGTGTGTGTGTGTGTGTGTGTGTGTGTGTGTGTGTGTGTGTGTGTGTGTGTGTGTGTGTGTGTGTGTGTGTGTGTGTGTGTGTGTGTGTGTGTGTGTGTGTGTGTGTGTGTGTGTGTGTGTGTGTTTGTGATGTTTGCGTGGGGGTTTGTGTATGTAACGTACGACGATGTATTTGTAATGAATCATATTCATGACGTTGTTTGTTCATCGCTTCATGTCAAGTGCACTGTGTTTTGTGTATGTGAGTATGTATTTTTGTGCACATGTTTGCGTGTAAATGTGTGTGTGTGATTGTATGTGTTTTTGTATGTATATGTTTGTTGCTTTGTATATGTTTGTGTATGTGTTTGCGTATGTTCGGGTTAGTTTTTACACAAGTTAATAGATTTTGAGTTGTGTTGTAAAGAAAAAATAATGGGTATGATATATGATGAGTGGATGACTGAATAAGTAGTTGTGTGTGTATGTGTGTGTGTGTATGTATGTATGTATGTGTGTGTGTGTGTGTGTGTGTGTGTGTGTGTGTGTGTGTGTGTGTGTTTGTGTGTGTGTGTGTGTGTGTGTGTTTGTGTGTGTGTGTGTGTATGCGTGCGTGTAGAGTTATGGAATGCATAGAAAAGCTTAAATTGGTTTTGGGTTCGAGTTTCGTCTTAAGTAAGCTATCGCATTAAATGTCGTGTTGTGGCTTAATGGAGAGTGGTGGAAGGAGGGTGGTGGAGAGGGAAGTTATAAGAGTTTTGGGAGTATGAAAAATGGGGGGTAAGATGTGTGTGTGTGTGTGTGTGTGTGTGTGTGTGTGTGTGTGTGTGTGTGTGTGTGTGTGTGTGTGTGTGTGTGTGTGTGTGTGTGTGTGTGTGTGTGTGTGTGTGTGTGTGTGTGTGTGTGTGTGTGTGTGTGTGTGTGTGTGTGTGTGTGTGTGTGTGTGTGTGTGTGTGTGTGTGTGTGTGTGTGTGTGTGTGTGTGTGTGTGTGTGTGTGTGTGTGTGTGTGTGTGTGTGTGTGTGTGTGTGTGTGTGTGTGTGTGTGTGTGTGTGTGTGTGTGTGTGTGTGTGTGTGTGTGTGTGTGTGTGTGTGTGTGTGTGTGTGTGTGTGTGTGTGTGTGTGTGTGTGTGTGTGTGTGTGTGTGTGTGTGTGTGTGTGTGTGTGTGTGTGTGTGTGTGTGTGTGTGTGTGTGTGTGTGTGTGTGTGTGTGTGTGTGTGTGTGTGTGTGTGTGTGTGTGTGTGTGTGTGTGTGTGTGTGTGTGTGTGTGTGTGTGTGTGTGTGTGTGTGTGTGTGTGTGTGTGTGTGTGTGTGTGTGTGTGTGTGTGTGTGTGTGTGTGTGTGTGTGTGTGTGTGTGTGTGTGTGTGTGTGTGTGTGTGTGTGTGTGTGTGTGTGTGTGTGTGTGTGTGTGTGTGTGTGTGTGTGTGTGTGTGTGTGTGTGTGTGTGTGTGTGTGTGTGTGTGTGTGTGTGTGTGTGTGTGTGTGTGTGTGTGTGTGTGTGTGTGTGTGTGTGTGTGTGTGTGTGTGTGTGTGTGTGTGTGTGTGTGTGTGTGTGTGTGTGTGTGTGTGTGTGTGTGTGTGTGTGTGTGTGTGTGTGTGTGTGTGTGTGTGTGTGTGTGTGTGTGTGTGTGTGTGTGTGTGTGTGTGTGTGTGTGTGTGTGTGTGTGTGTGTGTGTGTGTGTGTGTGTGTGTGTGTGTGTGTGTGTGTGTGTGTGTGTGTGTGTGTGTGTGTGTGTGTGTGTGTGTGTGTGTGTGTGTGTGTGTGTGTGTGTGTGTGTGTGTGTGTGTGTGTGTGTGTGTGTGTGTGTGTGTGTGTGTGTGTGTGTATGGGTGTTCGTGTAAAGTGGATGGAGGATTGGTTCTGTAATGGCTTGTATTCCTTTCAAGAAATTAATTATTCACGTGTAAACCACACGAGAACGAATCAATAAATCGAATTTTTATAAACCAACTCTGAAGCTATATATAAAAAAAATAAATGTGAAAAAAAACGGTTTGAAAAACTGAAGAAAAAAAACTTTACGGTTTGAGAATGATATTAAAAAGAAAATTCTGTTTTTTCTGTTCTGAATAGACTTTAATGTTTTTCATGAGTACGTTTTTGAGATATTTTGAAAACTTTATGTGTGAAAAGTGTAAATGTACTGCAAGAAAAATTTATTATTGCGATATTTTTTTGCAATATTTTGCATAATGAAGTTTAAAATTTTTTTTATTCACTAAAAAATGGTTTATGAAAAATCATTTTGTTTCAATTGTTTTTTCAACTAAAGTTTGATAAAAAAAAGTGGTTTTGAAAAACCGCATGATGGGATAATGACGGAAAAATAAGAAAAACGTAAAAAGCTCTACCAATAGAAAGTATATAAAAAGAAAAATAAACAAAACGGAAATATAATGGAATAAAAAAAACTTTTGAAATGAAAATTTAAAACAATTTTTGCATTAATAACTAAAAAATAGAAAAAAATTGAATAAAAAAATGTTATTTTAATTGAAAAATGTATTTTTGAAAAATAAGAGTTCCAATGGAAAAATAAACTTTAGATGAAAAATAGTGAAATTATTTCTACAAACAAATATTTGAAAAAAACATTTCAAAAAAAATCATTGAAAGAATTTTTCATTAATTTTTTTTTTCAATTTCCAAAAAAAAAATTGGAAAAAAAAATTCAATAAAAATTATATATAGACTCTGAGGGACGGAAAATATTAATTAGAGAAGAGGCGGTTTGAACTTGAGGGCAAAAAAAAAGATAGTTATTTCTTTGCTTTCTTTTGCATTTGCATGAAAAAAAAAATGAAGAAAAATAGATGACGATGAATAAAAAAATGAACTGAAAGGATGGAAAAAAATGTGACTGAAATAATAAAGAATAAAAATAAATATTGGGGAAATATAATAATAATGAAATATAAAATTACGAGAAAAGTGGAAGAAAATGCGGTTTATTGCTTGTTTTTTTCTCATAAATACTTTAAAATAATTTATTCATTTTTTTTGTTTTTTTTTACTAATCCTCTACAACCGCCGACGTTGTCAGCATCTTTCTAGTTAAGAAAAAAATAAGAAAATTAAAGAAAAAACTCAAAAACGAAAAAATGAAGAAAAAAAAACATAAAACCGAAGAAAGAAATAAGCTACAAAAAACCATAAACATAAAAAAATACATAAAATCGAAAAAAAACAATAAAAAAACAAATAAACAAGAAAAAAAAAACATGCAATGAAACCAACCATTCACAGACAAGCTCATGAACGTGCCAACCAATTGGATGAATTATCATCACTAACTAACCATCACTTCTATGAAGCTCTATCGCTCACCATCACACAGCAACCTACACCTTTCATTTTTTGTTTTTTTTTGTTTTTTTTCCTTTATTGCTATTTTCAGCTTAATATTATTTTGTTTTTCTTCTACATAAGCGCCTCTGAGGCAAACTAGTTTGCAAACTGTGCGCTATAACAAACTATACATTCACCCATACATTTATTTTACCCAATTTCAATATCATATTCTTTCTTCTCTATACCTTTCTTCCACCTCTTCCCTCTTATACTCATATTTTTCTTGTCTAATCTCTTTTTTTTTCTTCTTTTTTTTGTCTCTCCTTTTTTTTCTTTTTTTTTCTTCTTTTCCACTTTTTTCCTTTTTTTTCTTTCTTTTTTTTCTTCCTTTTTTTCTTCCTCTTTTCCATTTTTTTCTTCCATTTTTTTCCTTCTTCTCCTCCTTCTCTTCTTCTTCCTCCTTTTTCTCTTCTTCCTTCTCCTCCTCTTCCTCCTCCTCTTTTTCTTCCTTTTCCTCTTCTTCCTTTTTCTCTTCCTTCTCCTCTTCCTTTTCCGCCTCTTCTTCCTCTTTCTTTTCCTCCTTCTTCTTCTCCTCCTTCTCTTCCTCTTCTTCCTTTTCCTTTTCCTCCTTTTCCTCCTCTTCTTCCTCCTCTTTTTCTTCCTCTTCCTCTTCTTCCTCTTCCTCTTCTTCCTCTTTCTCTTCCTTCTCCCCTTCCTTTTCCGCCTCTTCTTCCTCTTTCTTTTCTTCCTTTTTCTTCTCCTCCTCCTTCTCCTCCTCCTCCTACCCCTCCTTCTCCTACCCCTCCTCCTCCTCCTCCTCCTCCTCCTCCTCCTCTTCCTCCTCCTCCTCCTCCTCCTCCTCCTCCTCCTCCTCCTCCTCCTCCTCCTCCTCCTCCTCCTCCTCCTCCTCCTCCTCCTCCTCCTCCTCCTCCTCCTCCTCCTCCTCCTCCTCCTCCTCCTCCTCCTCCTCCTCCTCCTCCTCCTCCTCCTCCTCCTCCTCCTCCTCCTCCTCCTCCTCCTCCTCCTCCTCCTCCTCCTCCTCCTCCTCCTCCTCCTCCTCCTCCTCCTCCTCCTCCTCCTCCTCCTCCTCCTCCTCCTCCTCCTCCTCCTCCTCCTCCTCCTCCTCCTCCTCCTCCTCCTCCTCCTCCTCCTCCTCCTCCTCCTCCTCCTCCTCCTCCTCCTCCTCCTCCTCCTCCTCCTCCTCCTCCTCCTCCTCCTCCTCCTCCTCCTCCTCCTCCTCCTCCTCCTCCTCCTCCTCCTCCTCCTCCTCCTCCTCCTCCTCCTCCTCCTCCTCCTCCTCCTCCTCCTCCTCCTCCTCCTCCTCCTCCTCCTCCTCCTCCTCCTCCTCCTCCTCCTCCTCCTCCTCCTCCTCCTCCTCCTCCTCCTCCTCCTCCTCCTCCTCCTCCTCCTCCTCCTCCTCCTCCTCCTCCTCCTCCTCCTCCTCCTCCTCCTCCTCCTCCTCCTCCTCCTCCTCCTCCTCCTCCTCCTCCTCCTCCTCCTCCTCCTCCTCCTCCTCCTCCTCCTCCTCCTCCTCCTCCTCCTCCTCCTCCTCCTCCTCCTCCTCCTCCTCCTCCTCCTCCTCCTCCTCCTCCTCCTCCTCCTCCTCCTCCTCCTCCTCCTCCTCCTCCTCCTCCTCCTCCTCCTCCTCCTCCTCCTCCTCCTCCTCCTCCTCCTCCTCCTCCTCCTTCTCCTCCTCCTCCTCCTCCTCCTCCTCTTCCTCCTTCTCTTCCTCTTCCTCTTCTTCTTTCCACTCATTGTTATTATCAGAATAACGTCTACTCCGGCTTAGTAGACAGAACTCCATGCACTGGTAATTCCATCAATTCAAACCAGCTCTCTCCTTCCTCCATATCTCTCTTCCGGTTTTGCGGCTTGGTAACCCCCTTTTCCTTTGTTTCATTTTAATCTTTTTCTCATTTTTTAATTAATTAATTTTTTTTAATTTGAATTTGTTTCTACAACTCGATTCTTTTTAATTCAATTTTGTCGATTATAATTTTTTTCATTAATTTTTTTCAAATAAAATTATTTTTTCAACTAAAATTTTTTTCTTTCAATGTTTAACAAAAATTCTTTCTGTTTCTTCACCCTTTCTTGATGTCTTGAGGTTTATTTGACTATTGCCAAAAATTTCTTTCAAAGTGAACTGGAGTTTGGTTTATTACCAAAAAATTAATTTAAAAAAATATATGTTCATTTTTTTATCGTCAACTTTGTTCCAAGTTTTTCGTTAAAAATGCAGCTAGTTTCTTACTAAATTTTGTTATGGAGTTTTGCTTTAAGTTTTGTTTTGAGTTTTGCTTTAGGTTTTGTTATGGAGTTTTGCTTTAGGTTTTGTTTTGAGTTTTGCTTTAAGTTTTGTTTTGAGTTTCAATACATTTTTTTTTAGTTTATTTTGTAGTTTTTCGTTTTTTTGCTGCCTTTTAAGATTAATTATTCTTAAGATATAAAAGTGGAAACCAAATTACTGGCGTCGTCAACGAAGGACTTGAAAGGGGTTCCCATTGATTTATAAGTTTTGTTTTATTTTTTCTGTTTTTTCACAATTTAAAATAATTTTTTAAAGAAAATATCAAAGATGTTTTAAAAATGAAATAATTTTGGCGAATGTATTAAATTTTTCATGCCTACGTCGTATAATTGTGATTATTTTTTTGATATGAAATTATAATCTAATTATAAAATTGGATATGATTATTTTTATTATTTTTTTTATTTCCATGAAAGAAAATCTCATTGAATTCCGAATAAACAGAATTTTTGTTTTGTGGGAAAGATTCTAAAAAGTGAGTATTGGAAATAAAGTCAATTATGACGACAAAAATTCACGAAACGCGATTGAAAACCAAAAAAAAAAAGAAAGTGTAAAAAAAGTTAGAAAAACCAAAAAATCTATCATTAACGTGAAAAAAACCAGAAATAGTTTTTTTGAAAGTTTTTTTCCCGAAAAAACCCTTTCTCAACTCTGATTTATGAGTATTTTTCTATTAGGGACGTTTGCAAAATGACTTATTATCCTGGGAAATTATATTATAAAGCATTTTTTGTCTATTGTGTCGCTTTTGAAGCTTCAGTCAAAGCTTTCTCTCTTGGAACACTTTACTTCAAACTTTTAATGAAAAGTGCTTCTTGTTTAGAATTTTTTAAAGTAAGCAGTTATACAAACAAACATCCACTCATAAAAACAAACATTCCCACACACACATACAAGTACCCACGTATGAAAAAACCAACAACAACAAAAATTGTCAAATATCCACACATACATACCCACACAAACACCCAAACAAACATACCCACACAAACACTCACACAGACATACCCACACAAACACTCACACAGACATACCCACACAAACACTCACACAGACATACCCACACAAACACCCAAACAAACATACCCACACAAACACCCACACAGACATACCCACATAAACACCCACACAGACATACTCACACAAACACCCACACAGACATACCCACACAAACACCCACACAGACATACCCACACAAACACACACAGACATATCCACACAAACACCCACACAGACATACCCACACAAACACCCACACAGACATACCCACACAAACACCCATACAGACTTAACCACACAAACACCCACATAAACATACCCACACAAACATTTACACAGACAAGGTCACCACTAGCGTAGGAGGTTATTTCAGTTTTGCCAGTTTGTCATCGCCGATGAAACTATTTTTTTCTTTTTTTCATATCTATTCGATTATAGTTTTTTTCAATAAAAAAACTATGAAACAAAATTAATAAAATTGTTTTCAACTTAAAGAAAACCTTCTTTTTATCTTGTTTTTCTATCAATTTCCTATCAACTTTGTTATCCGTTAATATTGATTTTGTCAAAAAAGTTTTCCAACCTCTTTCAATTTTTCATGGATTTTCCATATCAAACCATACTTTTTAAACGCCATCAAAAAGCGCTTCGTTTTATTTTAGATTTTCAGTTTTTTTATTTAAATATATAAAACCAAAAACTCAGATTGTTCTTTTTAAACCATAAAAATTAAAATTTTCGTTTCAAAAAGTGAAAATCAAATTTGACTTGCAAAAAAAAAATTTGTCAAAACCAGAGTTTTTTTTAATCTTTGAAAGCTGTAAGGTAGTTACAGGTCAATCAAACACTCCAACCCACCCACCTCTTCTCCATCCCTCTATGCAAGGACTTTTGTAACGCCTGCTATTTCCACTTGTGATTTGTCTTAATTATTATTTATAAAATATTGATTCTCAATTTTTTTATTCCCGTCTTTTTTATTCATATTTTATTTTTATTTCCGTATACAAATAACTTTTTTCATCTGTATTTTTTATGTTCTACTCAAGTTTACATATTTTACAACCATCTTAATTTTTTGCTATTTTTTTATAATTATTTCATTATCCAATATACAGTTTATTATTTTAATAATTCATATAACTTCATTTTTCATTTTTTATAGCCAATTTTCAAAAAGTTTTCAGTCAACTCAACTTTTTTTTTCAAACACACACACTGACTTACGGTTTCCAGCTCCTGCACCGAGGTTGAATATCCGCTACCCATTTCCATTCAAGACTGGTGATTCTTTTCTTTTTTTTTTGCAGATAAAACTTTCCACTTTCAACTCAGGTTTCACACTTTTTGCTTCTTTTTTTTCAAATCATTTTTTATTTAGTATTTTCTTCAGTATTTTCATTTTCTTTTATTTTTTTTTTCATTTTTTCATTAGTTATCAATTTTTCCTTTCATGCATTCCGTTTTTTGGATTTATTTTGGCATTTTTTAATTAAAAAAATACTTTTCTTGTCGTTCTTTCAAAGCTAATTATGCATTTTTCCTATCAATAAAAGTTTCAATCCATTTTTTTCATTCATTCTTTTCCACAATTTTTTTTCACCCATTCATCTTTTATTCATCATCTACTCATCCATCCATCCATCTTCACCATTTTCCATCTATAGAATTTCTACCTTTTCCACGCATCCTTTATCCACTCATCCACCCTCCACTCAATCATCTTCCACACCTTCTTACCCATCCACCTTCTGCCCATCCATCATTCACCCATCCATCATTCACCCATCCATCATTCACCCATCCATCATTCACCCATCCATCATTCACCCATCCTTCATCCACCCATCCTTCATCCACCCATTCCTTTCCCCCATGCTTGAACCCAGCTTGAAGTTGTTCCATCCTCCCTAACTTCTCGTCTCTAACCCCCTAAAACAACCCTGAGATCTTCCACTTCATTGCTTTTAATCCACTTCACTAACGTCGCTGAAATTCAATTTTTGCCGAAAAAAATAATCAAACATCAGTCCAAAGTAGAATCAAAAGAAAAATTTTGAATTAATTTGGAGGAAAAATGGAAGAAATGAAAATCGTTGAAAATGAAAAAAAAAAAACAAAAAATACTCAAAACCAAAATCAAACTGTAGAAAAACTGAATTTTTTTGGGAAGTAGAAATAAAAATAAAATCTCCTTCGGGAGTTTTGAATAGGGAATAAATCCCAGGCAAGTTAGTGGGTATCTTAATGCTTGAGTGCCTCACAAGACTGCAGATTATTATTTTTTCAAAAAAAATAATATTTATAAAAACAGTTTTTGTTTAAGTTTTATTCATAAAAAAAATAACATTGAATGAAAAAGAATTTCTAGAATTATAATTATTGCATCAAATTGGACAAAAATAAAAAAAAATTAAGTATAATATGTGATGGTTTGAATGAATATTTCAATTCATGAGCATAAGAAAAACTGCACGAATACGGAAATAATTATGATTTTGACAAAAATAGGAAAAGCTGGAAATTACATTTTTAAAGAATATTTGAAAAAACTTTGAAAAATAAAATCAGGCGTTAGATGAATGATCTGCATTTGTTATGAGCTTATATTGTGTTGAAGAATTGTACACCTTGTTGGCGACCTAGGTCGCATCAGAGGCGCTTGAAGTCCTTGAAAATTTTATGAAATAATATTTTTATAAAAATATAAACATTTATTTAATTGCTGAGGTAATTTAATGTAATTCAATACAATAAAATAGAATTAAAGATAATGATAATGAAATTATGATAAAAAATAATCTTGCGTTGCATGCGCGTGGACCGCCTTGGGCTGGTATGCACTCGAAACATGAATATAAAATGCTATTAATTTTAAAGAAAAACAAAATAAAGATAAAAATAATACAAAAATCGATATTGTTGAGTTAAAGTTTGAAAAAAAACTTCCAGTAAAAACAAAATAAAAGTCTTTTGAAGGAATAAATTTTAAAAGATTTCTAATTATCAAAAAAAAACGCCAAATATTTTATCGATTTGATAAAAAAATAAGTTTGGCAGAATTTTCCTAACGAACTTCGTTGAATAGTGCATCCTTCGAAGCTTTTCGCGTTTTATTCGCTGACGTCACAATTTTGAACACGTGACTTACAACCGGAAAATGCTTGGACAAGAAAAATTAGCGGATATTAATTCTAGTCAAAATTGAAAATTTTGCGGATTTGAAATCAATTTTTGCCTCTTGGTCACATTGACTCGAGTGTTTCAGAGGTTTAAAAACTACAAAAAAATTTACAGGAATTTTTTTTATAATAATAAACTAGAAAAAAACGTCATAATGAGTCGATCAACAAACAAAATTTTCCAAAAAGTAAGTTACAAAAAACCTTCAAGATGAAACGTGAGCCTTTAATCAAAACAAAAAAACTTTGGAGATTATTTTTTCTTCTTATCAATTGTTTTGGTCTTTTTTCTGCGCTACTTTGTACATACTTTTCTGTTTTTTTTCATTGTTCAATTTTTTTGAAAGTTCAAATTTTTGATAGTTTAATTTTTTTCTTCAGTTTTTTGTTAGTTTTTTTATCTGTTTATTATTTTTGGTAATTTTGTTTTATTTTTTTTTCAATTTCTTTTTTTTATTCGAAAGTCAAACGTATAAAAAAGACCTGATCAACTCAATTTTCAATTTTTATGTATGATTTCATCATTTTTAAATTTACTTTGAATGGCTCAAAAAAATTTGTCAACTTATTTTGGTAAATAATTCAAATATTTGTTTTTATTATCAAAATAATTTAAAAAAAACAAGTTTACTCTTAATGTACTCTCAAAAAAAAACAAAAAAATGACAAGTTTTTTTGCTGCACTTGGAAATATTTTAAATAGAATTCCATTCATACGTATTTTTCCACACCGATTCACCATATTTCCTTATTTCCTAGCTCTCAAAAAACGAAATTGTTTTTAATTTAAATCCACTTTTTAAAAAAGTTTTTTTTCATTTTTCTATTCTTCGAGTTTTGCGGTATTCTACCACATAATTTTTTCCGGATTTAATTTTTTTTTCATGTCATAAGACACTGGCATAATGCATGGACGCTTGGCAAAGTTAACTGAGTGTTATGGAAAAAATGGTGATAACAATGTCACAAAGAAGAAAAATGCTTCAGTTTTTGCAAATAAAATTTTTTTGAAAAAAAAAATTAGAAATAAAAAAACATTCTTACTTTTTATTTTATTTTAATGAATAAAAAATTTTTTTTTCCATTTTTAT
This sequence comes from Branchellion lobata, assembly GCA_947562095.1. Taxonomy (NCBI): domain Eukaryota; kingdom Metazoa; phylum Annelida; class Clitellata; order Hirudinida; family Piscicolidae; genus Branchellion; species Branchellion lobata. The sequence continues at coordinate 7,501,914 of OX387252.1, read as the reverse complement.
GGAAGCTTGTTTAGACCAAGACACTTCATGAAACAAAGCAGCATTTTATAATTCAATAAAATTTTTTGCAAAAATGACGAAGGATGTCGTAAGATAAAAACAAAAAAAAAACAGACGGCTAATAAAAATATATAACAAAAAATCTTAGCCTGAAAAAAAATAAAAAAACAAAAATTCAAATTTTATGAAAGATTAAAAATTTTATTCATTTGAAAAAAAACTGAATCCTAAAATAAGTATGAAGTATAAGAAAGCAAAAGAAAAAGCCATAAAAATTAATATAAACAAAAAAAATAAAAATATGAATCTTCGTTTGCAAGTGAAAAACTCAAGAAGTCTTTGTTAAACCATTGTTTATTTTGCTTGTTTAAACTTAAAAAAACAACTTTATTTTTCTTTTCACGAAAATGAAGTTTTATGAAAATTTAAATTTCAGGAAATGAAAAACTCAAAACTTTATTGTGTCAATTTTTGAAACTTTTGTGTAAACTTCACAACTCTTCAATGATACGGTCTATTTGTAGGTTTTTATACATCATGTGGGTTTTCATACATCATGTGGGTTTTCATACATCATGTGGGTTTTTATACATCATGTGGGTTTTCATACATCATGTGGGTTTTCATACATCATGTGGGTTTTCATACATCATGTGGGTTTTCATACATCATGTGGGTTTTCATACATCATGTGGGTTTTTATACATCATGTGGGTTTTCATACATCATGTGGGTTTTCATACATCATGTGGGTTTTCATACATCATGTGGGTTTTCATACATCATGTGGGTTTTTATACATCATGTGGGTTTTCATACATCATGTGGGTTTTCATACATCATGTGGGTTTTCATACATCATGTGGGTTTTCATACATCATGTGGGTTTTCATACATCATGTGGGTTTTCATACATCATGTGGGTTTTCATACATCATGTGTGTTTTCATACATCATGTGGGTTTTTATACATCATGTGGGTTTTTATACATCATGTGGGTTTTTATACATCATGTGGGTTTTCATACATCATGTGGGTTTTCATACATCATGTGGGTTTTCATACATCATGTGGGTTTTCATACATCATGTGGGTTTTCATACATCATGTGGGTTTTCATACATCATGTGGGTTTTCATACATCATGTGGGTTTTTATACATCATGTGGGTTTTTATACATCATGTGGGTTTTTATACATCATGTGGGTTTTTATACATCATGTGGGTTTTCATACATCATGTGGGTTTTCATACATCATGTGGGTTTTCATACATCATGTGGGTTTTCATACATCATGTGGGTTTTCATACATCATGTGGGTTTTCATACATCATGTGTGTTTTCATACATCATGTGGGTTTTCATACATCATGTGGGTTTTCATACATCATGTGGGTTTTTATACATCATGTGAGTTTTCATACATCATGTGTGTTTTCATACATCATGTGGGTTTTCATACATCATGTGGGTTTTCATACATCATGTGGGTTTTTATACATCATGTGAGTTTTCATACATCATGTGGGTTTTCATACATCATGTGGGTTTTCATACATCATGTGGGTTTTTATACATCATGTGGGTTTTTATACATCATGTGGGTTTTTGTATGTTTATGTATGAAGAATGTACAATTTGTTATAGCGCACAGTTTGCAACTTTCGAAACTCTACGGGGTTACTGCCACTATAATAATATTTGTATTTGTATTTTATTGTATTGTATTGTATTTGCATTGTATTGTATTGTATTTTAATGCATTGTATTGTATTGTATTGTAATGTATTGTATTGTTTTTTTATTATTATATTGTATTGTAATGTATTGTATTGTTTTTTTTTTTATTATATTGTATTGTAATCTATTATATTTCATTGTATTTTATTGTATTGTATTGTATTGAAATGTATTGTTTTGTTTTGTATTGTAATGTATTGTTTTGTATTGTATTGTATTGTATTGTATTGTATTGAAATGTTATGTATTGTATTGTATTGTATCGTATTGTATTGTATTGTATTGTATTGTATTGTATTGTATTGTATTGTATTGTATTGTATTGTATTGTATTGTATTGTATTGTATTGTATTGTATTGTATTGTATTGTATTGTTTTGTTCTGTATTGTATTGTATTGTATTGTATTGTATTGTAATGTATTGTATTGTATTGTATTGTATTGTATTGTATTGTATTGTATTGTAATTTATTGTAATGTATTGTATTGTTTTGTATTTTATTATATTGTATTGTAATCTATTATATTTTATTGTATTTTATTGTATTGTAATGTATTGAAATGTATTGTATTGTTTTATATTGTAATGTATTGTATTGTATTGTATTGTATTGAAATTTATTGTATTGTATTTTATTGAAATGTGTTGTATTGTATTTTATTGTATTGTTATCGCAAACCAGGTCGCTTTAGAGGCGCTCAGTAGATTCCTTTAAGATGTTTATGTGAATTTTCATAATATCCTCGTCTGAATTATTGCGTATTGTTTATGTGGAATTTATAGCGAGTTTTCACTCTTCTCATAATTCCTTCGGTTGCCATCGGAAAGCTTGTTTGAGCTAACTTGAATTATTGGTTTATGTGAATTGAGATTTTGTTTATGAGCATTCATTATTTTTTCGTGTTAACTTATGGTTTCTTCATGTTAATTTATTGTCTTTTTATGTTAAATTATTGTTTTTTCATAGTAATTTGTTGTTTTTCATGTTAATTTATTATTTATTTATGTAAATCAACCATTTGTTCATGTAAATCAACCATTTATTTATTTGAATTAATCTTTTGTTTATGTAAATTAATCATTTATTCAGGTAAATTAATACTTTTAGTTTATGTTGGAACTGTAAAACTTCCAATTTTGAACTTTGCGGGGTTGAATTTGTTTAGATTTGTTTACAAAATTTCATGAAGACACCTCCATTTCAACTTTATTACCTCATACTTCGTTTATGTGGAGCTTCATAATTTAGATATTCACGCGTGAATTGGTCACTGTGTCATCGAGTTCCTTCAATCCATGCAACTGTAGTATTTTTAATGTATTAAGAGAACAATTCCAATTTCAATTTTTCCTCTTCAAAACATTCCTCTTTGTGAATGTGGATTTTCAATTTATTAAGTCAATTGGGGAAACGGTTTTATTTTATGTTTTTTATTGCCAGATTTCCTTGAAGTTTTATGAGAATTTTTATATTTTGTTTATGTAAGTTTGTATATTTTGTTTATGTAAGTTTGTATATTTTGTTTATGTGCGTTTGTATATTTTGTTTATGTAATTTTGTATGTTTTGTTTATACGAGTTTTTATGTTTTGTTTATGTGCGTTTGTATATTTTGTTTATGTAAGTTTGTCAGTTTTGTTTGTGCGAGTTTTTATGTTTTGTTTATGTAAGTTAGTATATTTTGTTTATGTGAGTTTGTTTAATGTTTTTATGTAAGTTAGTATTATTTGTTTATGTGAGTTTGTATGTATTGTTGATGTATGTTTGTATATTTTGTTTATGTAAGCTCATATGAAGTTGGTTATCATGTTTTTGTGAGTTGGAGGCATGTTTATGAGTTGTAGTCTCACTTCTTACAATGGAATTCCTCTCTGAAGTCTTGGAGAGGCTTTGAGGTGCGGTTAAAAATAAATGACGATGAATGATGTAGCGCAAAACAAAACAGCGATACTTAATATTATAATGACAATCTCGTACGGAATGTGAACATTAAAAATGAATGTGTGTCCAGGCAAAAATTAGTAATAATGTTCAGAAAAAAATGATTTTTTACTTTTTTCGGTTGATTTTCACAAGAAACATTTTTTATTTTGTAGCTTCTGTGCAGTTTTTGCTTTCATGAAGTGTTTTGGAGAGGTGGGGCGTGACGGAGTTGATATGGAATAACCCGCTACAGGAATCCATTGAATTAAAAACAAATAAAAAATGCAAATTAAAAGGCCATAGGAGAATTAAAAAACAGAACGATGCCAAGAAAAATGAAAAAAAAATGTTTAAAACTCGAAAAACAAAAAAAGAAATTATGGATTTTAACTAAAAAAAAGCAAGTCACGATTTTGAAATTAATTATAAAAAAAAGAAAAAAAACTAGAACAAGTCACGTAATTTGATGCAAAAAAAAAAGATGAAGAGCGATAAATGTGTTCAGGTTTTGCTTTAACGATCACTTTTTGGCAAATAAAAACAGACGGAACTGGAAAAAACGTAAGTTTGAAAGAAAAAAACTTTTTAATAAATGAAAGTAGACGTTAGGACGATTTAAGGAAGATTCGTGGAAAGGATAAAAAAGGTTTTGCAGACGAAACAACTTCTCATTAGAGAAACCTTGTTTAGAAACCGCTGTGATCAAGATCGATTTTTGAGTTTTTCTGAGATTAAAAACAAAATAAGAAAAAATTCCATCAAATTTTTTGAAAAAAATAGACCATTTACAACTTTTCAAAAAGGTTACACACGAAAACAATTTAAAAACAAAACGCCATAATTTTTTTTGTGGGTATGCTTAGCAAATACACAGTTCAGCAAACTGTATAATGGATCGTCACTCTGCAACCATGAAACTCCTCCTACTTCCACTGATTTATTTTTTGGCAAAATAAAAATTCTGGCAACAACTTTGTTTTTATTTTTTGTATTAAAAATTCAAACGTGCGTGTACACTTGCTTAACTCATCTACACACAGAAACACACAAGAACACAGATACACACACACACACACACACACACACACACACACACACACACACACACACACACACACACACACACACACACACACACACACACACACACACACACACACACACACACACACACACACACACACACACACACACACACACACACACACACACAAACACACACGTCAAAAACATATCTGATGTGCGCATGCCTTGAATACAGACTCCATGCAGTCTCCCTGCTTATCGATTATCACTCAACACCTCTCTTTCATGAATTTAAAATGTCGCGTTTTTCCATCTTCACAAAAGTTCAAAAACCTTTTTTTTCCAATTTTTCAAGTTTTTTGTTGATTCTTTTGTATTTTTGTTTTTTTGGAAACCCAATTTCGTATGCAAAATCAACTTTTTGTGAGTTTTTTCAATTTATTTTCAAAAATTTTGTTCCTTTTGTTTCATTTCAACTCTCAATAAACATTTCCATTTTTGATTTAGAGTTTCATTTTAGTTTCTACACCCTCCTACATTCCTTCAATAATTAATACAATACAATACAGCAAAATACAATACAATACAATACAATACAATACAATACAATACAATACAATACAATACAATACAATACAATACAATACAATACAATACAAAACAATAAAATACAATACAATAAAATACAATACAATACAATACAATACAACAAAATACAATACAATACAATACAATACAATACAATACAATACAATACAATACAATACAATACAATACAATACAATAAAATACAATACAATAAAATACAATACAATACAATACAATACAGTACAATACAAACACGAATATTATTATAGCGGCATTAACCCCGAGAGTTTCGAGGCCACTTATCAGAACATTCCTTCAATAATTACTTGGGACTAAACTCCATAACATTAAACTCATGTGTGACTTCCACAATGGAGAATTGAAGACTAACTTAAAAAATTAATAGCCACAAAATATATTCAATAAAATCAATTTCAAAAAATATTTACTCAAACATAAAAAAATTAATAATTTTTTCTTTAAATAATAAAATCACTGGCATAAAAATAAATTTTTCAATAAAATTTTTTATCAAATAAAATATTGTCTACTTCAATAAAGCCAGCAAAGAATAATATTTCACGAAACAGTCCTTCGGCATTTCAGCAACGTCAACGTCACATGACAATAAGGATGAAGTGGATAAAGATGGTCATTCTTACCATTTTTTTATTTTTTTATTTTTTTACTTTCATTTCCTAATTTTCTTTTTTTTCTGTTTTTTTGTTTTTTGTTTTTTTATTCTTTGTTTTTTATTTTTATTTAAAAATTTTATACAATAAAATTGAGCAAATCGCTAGAAATGTTGAAAAATAAAACCTAAAACAGACTTTAATATGGGAATTCTAATAATAATTTTCAAAAACTTCAATTTACTAAGATTAATTTTTTATTTTTCATTGTCAAAAAAAACAAAATTAATTATTAATTAACTGCAAAGTAAATGTTATTAAATGAAAAATAAAATTTTGTAATCAGCTGCAGATATTATCTTCTTCTTCGGCGAAAATGACAACTGTCACTGATGGCTTCGTGATGACGGGAGAAGGAGACCTAACGAAGAATCTTTTATGTATTAATCAGCTTCATTCTAGCGAAGAAGATTTCTGTAATTTCGTGAAACCAAAATTACAAAAAGATATTCTCATATCTCCACAATGAAAAGGACGGATTGGTCAATGGAAAACAGGCGCTTTGGGTGTTTGTTAGAGCTGCGACTATGTTTTCTTTGCTTTCCAGTGTTGGAGACTTTGTGGGAAAATGATTTTTAAGTGTTTTTGATTGATGGGGAGTTTTTAATTTAGTGTGAAGTTATTTCAACCTTGTGTAGAGCAATGGCTTTTGTGCACATTGCACTAAGTCACATAGACGCTTTTCTCGTCCTTGGACCTTTCACTCAATAAAAAAGAGTAACTGTGTAAGTTGCACTCATGGCCTGTGTGGTTTTTTTTGCATTTCACAACATCATGGCAAGTTTCCCGTGTCTGAGTTGTCTGGAATCAACAGCCTTTGGAAGCTAGGGTGTGTTCCGAGGTTATGCGTTGTTGACCGTAGCTATGTGTATAAAGATTTAATTAGCTATAATAAAGCGTAATTAGGCGTAATAAACCGGAACTCCGATTATTTTATGAAATTCTATGAAAAAAAATGAAAAAAAATAGTCAGTGAGAAATGACAAAATTCCAGCAACTTTGGAGAGATGGAAAGGCTGGATACTGAAGGTGCAGCTTGCTAAAGCGATACAGATTTGTTTCAAATATCAAAATTTCAAGTTATTTTTAGAAAAAAAAACTTTAACTGATGTTTTTAACCAATTGGTTTTTTGTTTTTATGGAAGTTTAGACAATAAAAACGTTGACAAAGAAAAAAATTCATTTTTTTAAAAAGTTTAAAATTATATATTCACGAGCGTGATTGAAAAGAGGTAATTGCTGGCGGGGAAAAAAACCAGTTTTCGGAATAAATTTCATGGTGATTTATTTTTGTGTATTTTTTTATTGAGATTCTTCAAAGTTTTTATTTGGATTTTTCAAAGTTTTTTATATAGAGTTTTTGAAGTTTTTATATTTTTTTTATTCATTTTTTTGGTATAGTCTTTTGTGGTGTCGTTTTTTTCCTTATAGGTTTCATTTAGAAGTTTTTATGTTACTTTTTTTATATCAAAATTTTCATTCAAAAAACATTTTGGTAACTTTAAAAAAAAGGCGTAACTTCGCGCCGTAACGCACCCTCGTCACGTGAGCCTATTACGGCGAGTCTTTGCGGAGACCCCGATCTAACGCGATTAAACGACATGAGGCATGAAGGAGTTTAAAAGCAGTTCAATGTCGCCCACTCGTCTGGTCCGATGTCAATTTGTGGGGCTCTGTGGGTGCCCCTCCATCCCTCCCCAGCCAAACTCCTTTTCCACCTGCCACCACTGCAAACTGCGTAACCCTTTTCATCTTTTCCTTTTTTCTTTTTTTCTTTTTTTTTTCTTTTTTGTTTTCTAGTTTGCTTTTTTTTCTCTTTTTCTTTTTCTTTCTTTTTTTTCATTTTTTATTTCTTCAATACCCGATTTTTTCAATGCTTCAATTGCTTGCACTGGCGCCTTACAAATAAGATTTATTAATATTTTTTCACTCACTTCTCCTACTTTTTTTCAATTTTTTTTTCTTTTTCATCATCATTATCATCATCATCATCTTCTCTTCTTTCTCTTTTTTCTTTTTCTTCTTTCTTTTCCTTTTTCTTTTCCTTCTTCCCACCCCCCTACGTGATATTTTCTTGCAATTTGATGCAACTTAGTGGAATGTATTACAAGCCAGTGAAACGAAATGCAATGCGCATTAGGAGAAAAAAAAAATGAAAAAGTTAAATAGAAAACAAATGAAAAAAAACAACAATGCAGAGTGAGAAAAAGATGGAAATAAAAAAGAAGAAAAAACAAAATGAGGATGAAGAAGATGAAAAGGAAGACGAGGATGAAAAGGATAAAAAGGAAAATAAAGATAAAAAGAACGAAAAGGAAGATGAGAAAAAGGAGCATAAAGAAGAAGCTGAAGATGAGGAGGATGAAGGGGAAGCTGAGGATGGCGATGATAAGAAGGAAGATGAATTAAAAGATGATAATTGGGAAAGTGATGAAAAGATAGTGCTGAATTGATAAGGAAAATGATGATAAAGAGAATGATGAGCTGATGAAGATGATAGGAGAAGTGATGAAATGGTGAAAAATATGGAGGTTCAACAGAGTAAGAGCAAGGAAGCCACAATAACTCAAGCGTCACTGACGTTGACATGACAAGGTGTGAAGAACGACAAAAGGGAATTATTTGTTGGTGGTGGTGGTGGGGGAGTTATGGTGGTGGTGGGAGAGGTATGGTGGTAGTGGTGGTAGTGGCATGTTGGAAGTGGTAGGAATGGTGGTTGTGTTTTTAATGGTTGTGATAGCAGTGGTGGAGGTGATGATGTTGGTGGTGGTGAGAATGTTGGTGGTGGTCAAATGGTGGGAAGGCTGGTAGTGATAGTAACGTGGCGGTGGTGGTGGCGGTGGTGGGGGTGGTGGTGGTGGTGGTGGTGGTGGTGGTGGTGGTGGTGGTGGTGGTGTGGTGATGGTGGTAGTGGGGTGGTTGGTGGTGGTGGTGGTGTGGTGGTGGTGGTAGTGGGGTGGTTGGTGGTGGTGGTGGTGGTGGTGGTGGTGGTGGTGTGGTGGTAGTGGGGTGGTTGGTGGTGGCGGTGATGATACTGGTGACAATAAAGAATGTGAAACAAAAACCTTTAAATGTCGAAATATGAATGAGTCAGAATTTATAGAGTGAATGAATACACTCGGGGAAGGATTCCAATGTGAGGGATATAGGATATAGATATGGAAAATAAAATTAACATCAATCTTTCCACGATAAGTATAACAAAGATACTAAATTCGACAATGAAAATAATAATAATTATTATAATATAAATAATCATAGTAAGCATAATTATTTTTAAAAAAACATTAAAATAATAATAATAATAAAACTATTTGATTTTATGGTTGCTTTTCCATTATCGATCAGCCATTACCGAGGCTGATTGAGGGGCTGGGAATGGCGTTTATATAACTCTCTGCCTGCTCCACTTCTCTTCATTAATCCACTCTCGCCTCTCCCAACTCCCACCTCCGTGGACTGCTCGAACTGAGTTTATTTGTTCTTTGTTTGGTGTTTGTTTTTGTTTGTTTTTTTCTTTCTGTTTTTTGTTTTCTTTGTTTGTTTATTAATTTGTTGTTTGTTTTTTAGTTTCTTTGTTTGTATATTTCAATTGTAGTTTTATAAATTAGGATCTTTTGTTATCCTGCCATTAATATTAAATCATTAATGATTATTATTCTTCCAATTCTTGGAATGGTCATTGATGAAAAGAGATTCATGTCTCTTCAGTGCAACCTTTTATTACTTCAAGCACTCACCAGAAAGTACCTCTTGTTCTCACAAGGCTCAGTTTACCCATACTTATACAACCCATAATAACCCTAATACACATAATGATGATAATACTCATAATACACCTACTACTCATAATACCCATAATACACCTACTACTCATAATACCCATAATACTCATACTACCCAAAATACCCATAATACCCATAATACCCATACTACCCATAATACAATACTCATAATACCCATACTACCCATAATACAATACTCATAATACCCATACTACCCATAATACAATACTCATAATACTCTTACTACCCACAATACTCGTTTGCTCACACCACCCATAGTACTTAAAGTGCTGAGACTACTTCTCCAATAGTCGCTCCAAGACCCCCACTACACACCGCTCCCACCCCAGTCGCAAACAAACAGTGCTAAGTAACGCCATAAAGATAATCGAAAAACGTTTTTTATATAACAACTTGTTCGTAATTTTTAAAATAATTTTTTTTCTCAACTCAAACCTTTTCATAAATTTTTTTCATATTGAGATATTCCAATCATTCGTAGTCTGCTTGAAAGTATGAAAAAAAATCTGATAAAAAATAAGGCAAACATTATTTAATGGAAAACCAGTAACTTTTTTTGCTTGCGTTTGAAATGATTAGAGTGACATTCTGCCGATTTCTAGCTGGAAAACCTTCCCAAAATGAAACAAAATGATAAGGTAAACAAAGCAAAAAATGTTTTTCGCAAAAATAAATGTTTGAAAAAATTTTCTTTTTTGGCAATTTTTTTATATTATAAATAGTTGGTGCATAATTTTTATTGAGCAGGATCGGCAATACAAACATGTACCTAAAAAGATCACACACACACCAGAGTGTAAAGACGAAGTAAATACTGAAGGTTGTACTTTCGATTGAGTTAAAAATTGCTATCGATCGACTATGGCGTGTCTACTTGCGTTTCAACTCTTTCCAACAACAACCTCAACAACAAAACTCAACTCAACAACAACCTCAACAACAAAACTCAACTCAACAACAACCTCAACAACAAAACTCAACTCAACAACAACCTGAACAACAACACTAATTTCAACAACTACAACAACACTGATTTCAACAACAACAAAACAACAACACTTGTTCCAACAACAAACTTTCAACAACTCCACAACATAACCTCAACAGCATCAGTTACAACTCTTCAACTCATATATCGAAAAGCCTTTTTGAAATACCTCTACAACAACCTCAAAGACACTTTGTGAATATTTCAAAAACAAAGATTTCTTTAACATTTAAACAACAACAACTCAACAACAAGAGCTCAACAACAAAAACTCAGCAACAAAAACTCAACAACAAAAACTCAACAACCCATCTTCCACAACTCAAGCTTGTTTCAAACACAGCCATCATTTCGAGTTCCACTATATGCTTTGCTACTATCAAATAACACAATCTTGGTGGCAAAACTATTTTATAAAATAAAATGAAAAAAAAAACACTATGACCTCATTCTGCTGATGTTTTTATTTTTTTATTTCATTTTTTTATTTTTTCATTTTTTATTTTTTTATCTCATCTCTCCTTTTCAGACGTAGACTCGTATTTTGGATGTTGAGAGGCTTATGCCGAATGACGTTTCGAATCTTTTGAATATTTTCCAGCTTAAAGATCTTTGTAATGTTTGTAATGTTTGTAATGTTTGTATTGTTTGTAATGTTTGTAATGTTTGTAATGTTTTGATGTTTGTAATGTTTTGATGTTTGTGATGTTTGTAATGATTGTGATGTTTGTAATGATTTTAATGTTTTGATGTTTGTAATGTTTGTATTATTTGTAATGTTTGTAATGTTTGTATTATTTGTAATGTTTGTAATGTTTGTAATGTTTGTATTATTTGTAATGTTTGTATTATTTGTAGTGTTTGTAATGTTCCAAATGTTTTTAATATTCCAAACACATCAAATATTTTTATTGTTTCTACTACATTCAATCTTTTTCATTTTATTCAAAACTTGATTTATCGGATTCATTTTTAAAGAGTCAAAAAGATATACAAATCAGAACTTAGTACAACGTAGTTGTACAATAGAAACTCCAGAATGTTCCAATCATTAATTTACTCCACGTTCGCTTAATTGTTTTTATGGTAAGAATCCATTTGAAGTTTTGTTTTCAACTTTTTCCATTTTTTTTCTAGGCGTTTTTTGTTTCTTCTGATCAAAGAGCGTGTGTTCTATTGCAATCTTGGGTCCTATAAAGATTTTTTTATTGGCAAGAATGAAAATGACAATAGGAGCGGGTTTTGTTCCTTTATGGATATTTTTCATGCCGTATTGACGTTTTATAAATAAAAAAAACTTCTGAAATATTTTGAATAAAAAAAAAACAAAGTGTAATTAATTTTTTATTATTTACTTTCCTCCACTCTATTTATTTCTTTTCTTTTTATCTACGACGAAAATTATCATTTGAATATTCGAAATAATATTGTTTCCGTTTCCTAAAAAAACTATTCAGAGTTTTTGATCTTAGTTTGAGTCAAGGTCAAATAATTTTGAAAACTGCCGGTCAGCTCTATAAATTTTGCACGTAATCATTTTTTTACTTTTTTTATTTGCACTTTTTCATATTTTTTCACTCACTTTTTTTGAATTTCCAAACATGAAATTAATTTCATTTATAATTATAAAATACAAATTTTTTTATTGTTTTTATTATTAAAATACTTTTAAAAATCAATAATAATTATTACTTTTTGTTATTTTTTTTGTTTTTTTTATTATCTAGTTCAGAAATAAACTGGAGCCGATTTTTGATTCAGAGTTTTTGTTGTAAGCACATCCAAGTGTGGTTTTGGCTTGCTGTCTCTTCACCAAAGCTCGAAACACTTGCGGCTTGGTTGAATTTATCCAAACGTGTTGATCATGGAAAAAAACAAAAAAAACATTTATTTGTGAACATAAAAAAATAAAAATAATGATGATGCTGATGGTCAGTATGCACCATAATAGCGGTGAGAATAAGGAAAATATAAAAAACAATAATTAATAACAACAACAAGACAAATAATAATAATAATAATAATGATAATAATAATAACAATAACAATTAAAAATTATTATTATTATTATTATTTATTATTCTTATTTTTATTATTATTATTATTATTATTATTATTATTATTATTATTATTATTATTATTATTATTATTATTATTATTATTATTATTATTATTATTATTATTATTATTATTATTATTATTATTATTTATATTATTATTATTATTATTATTATTATTATTATTATTATTATTATTATTATTATTATTATTATTATTATTATTATTATTATTATTATTATTATTATTATTATTATTATTATTATTATTATTATTATTATTATTATTATTATTATTATTATTTTTATTTTTATTATTATTATTATTATTATTACTATTATTATTATTATTATTATTATTATTATTATTATTATTATTATTATTATTATTATTATTATTATTATTATTATTATTATTATTATTATTATAATTGTTATTATTATTATTGTTATTATTATTATTATTATTTTTTTTATTTTTTTTTTTTTTATTTTATTATTATTTTTTTATTATTATTATTATTAATGTTGATATTAATGTTGTGGCCTCATGCCACTATAATAATGTTCGTTTTTATATTGTATTGTATTGTATATTATTAATAAAAATAAAAATAATGATAATAATAATAATAGTATTACTATTTATAATAAAAATAATAATAATAAATTTTGAAAATAAAATATAAAAAATAAAAACAATATCAACACTAACAGCAACAACAACGACATTATTAGAAAAGTTAGTAGTGTTTTAGACCAGAGAATAGGGTTGGTAGATTTTAAAAAAACTTTAAAACAAAAAAAAATGAAGTTGCTAAAAAACAGGGAAAAAATTCGAAGTAAAAATTAATAAAAAAATTGTCTATTTTTAATTGAATTTTTTTAATAAATAATTTTACGATTAATTTAAATTTTTTAATAATTTTTCAAAATTAAAAATTCAGTAAAAACCATGTTTTTCTCAAAATGGAAAAGTTCAAAAATGAAACAAAACTTGAAAAAAAAATTGAAAAAAGTTGGAAAGTGAATTTAAAACCATAATTAAAAAAACAAAAGTAAAAAAACTATTTTCAAAATAAAAGTAAAAAAACTAAAAAACAAAACTAAAGAGTTTTTCCAGTCTTTCCGGTTGGTTTTGTTTCGCGCTCCCAAATTAACTATTCAAAATGCTTCCATTTTTCATGTCAGCGTGAAAAAGGAAAAATTTTCAAAACTACAAATTACTTCTGGCATTGGCCATAAATTGAAAACATCAAAACCCCATGAAAAATAAATTTTTTCTAATAATTTAAATTTATGAATGTGTTTTGCAAAATAATTAAATCAAAAAAAGTTTTTTTCTTCTAAACAGTAGATGCCAGTTTTTACTGAAAACTTCAATACAATTTTGTTTTTTTTCCAAAATAATAGTTTTTTTTTCAAAATAACAAAGTTTTTTTTTTCAAAATAACAAAGGTTTTTTTTTTCAAAATAACAAAGGGTTTTTTTTTCAAAATAACAAAGTTTTTTTTAAAGAAATTGATAAAAAAAATTCATTCGACCACTCTCTGGTGATCCATGCTTATTTATTTAATTTATTTTGTGATCAAATTTTTCTATTGCCACGTGGACACATGACAATCCGATTTATTTCTCTTCAATTTCCTCCTCTTTTTCAAATATATTTCCCAAATAACGTGCCAATAATTACGAACAAGTTCATTTGGCGGGTAGTAACTAGAATCTATGAACCAAATAAATTTATCTTTTTCTCGTTTTTTTTTATTCATTTTTAATTAGAATCTTTTCATTCGTTTTGTCTCATTTATTTTTCATTAATTTTTTTTCAGTTTTAGGTTTTTTCCCATCAGTATTATTCAACCTTTATTTAAAATTTTTTTTTAATTTCTTTGGTAAAATCCTTTCAATTATCTACTGCTCATTTTTTTATTTTTCTTTGTGCATGACCCAGAGTTTTTTTTCTCATTCTTTGTGCATTTTCACATTTTTTGTTTTTCTTCTTTTTGTGTATTTTTTGTGTATTTTTTGTGTATTTTTTGTGTATTTTTTGTGTATTTTTTGTGTATTTTTTGTGTATTTTTTGTGTATTTTTAATGTATTTTTTGTGTATTTTTTGTGTATTTTTTGTGTATTTTTTGTGTATTTTTTGTGTATTTTTTGTGTATTTTTTGTGTGTTTTTTGTGTATTTTTTGTGTATTTTTTGTGTATTTCTTTTTGTATTTTTTATACCTGTTCGAAGTTAGATGTGTTGTCGCATGGTTTTACAATGTTGTGGCCAGAAAGCAGGCGAGCTCAATTCTCAATTAAAAAGACCACCCGTATTATGTCTCATACGTGCGTTAAGCGCTAATAAAAATCAATCCGAGAGCCTCGAACACTATGGAATCAGCCTTGTACAAGTGACTTGATTAGATTATTTTGTTATTGGCTTTTATTGGCGAAAAAAATCCAAAATCTAACCCAAAAAACTAACCCAAAATCAAGTTTAAACCCTTTTTAATTAATAAAAAAAATATATTTTTTAATTTAAAAAAAATATATTTAAACCCTTTCTAGTTATAATTAAAAAAATTATTTAAAAAATTAATTTTAAAAAAATAAAACAAAATGAAATTTTCGAAACGAATTCTATGATGAATAAAAAAATAAATAAAATCTTATTTTTCAAAGAAGAGTATCATTTACCCGGTCCTTTATGGCTCTCAAGCAGGCCCTATCACCACACCCAGTCACACATTGACGTTTTAAACTGCATTCGACTGCATTTTAAACTTGCGTATACACATTTTATTTTTAAATGATCACTGCCTGTTTGTTTGGAAATAATATTTCGTTTGTAAATTTAATTATTTCGAATAAATTAAATTTTAATAAAGGTTTATTAATTTAAAAAATTATTTTTCAAAACTCAGAAATTAATTAAACGTTGAAAACTTTTCAAAATTTCCAAAAATTGAAATTATTTTGAATTTAATGCATCAAGAGTCTTATCAGGCATGCAAACTGAAACACCAGAACGAGCAACAACAACTCCCAACAACTGCCATAGTCTATATATACGCACGTCCACTCCCAGATCTGTGTGGTTGCGTACGCACGTACGTACGTATGCACACACACACGCATACACACACACACACACACAAACACACACACACACACAACACACACACACACACACACACACACACACACACACACACACACACACACACACACACACACACACACACACACACACACACACACACACACACACACACACACACACACACACACACACACACACACATACACACACACACACATACGCACATACACGCACGCACACACACACAAACACACACACACATACACACACACACACACACACACACACACACACACACACACACACACATACACATACAAACAAACACACATGCACACACACAAAAGCATGCAGAAACGCGCACACGCAAACATAACAAAATACAAATGAAAAGATTATAGTTTTGATAATGACTAATAAATTATCGACCTCACTATTCTTAATAATTTTTCGTCAGCATCATCATCTTCATCATCATCTTCATCATCATATTCATCATCATCTTACTCATCTTCTTCATCATCTTCATCATCATCATCTTACTAATCTTCTTCATCATCATCTTCATCATCATCATCTTCATCATCATCTTCATCATCATCTTCATCATCATCTTCATCATCATCTTCATCATCATCTTCATCATCATCTTCATCATCATCTTCATCATCGTCTTCCTCATCTTCTTCATCATCATCTTCATCATCATCTTCATCATCATCATCATCTTCTTCATCATTATCTTCATCATCATCTTCCTCATCTTCTTCATCTTCTTCTTCTTTATCTTCTTCATCATCATCTTCATCATCATCTTCATCATCATCTTCATCATCATCTTCATCATCATCTTCATCATCATCTTCATCATCATCTTCCTCATCTTCTTCATCATCATCTTCATCATCATCATCATCTTCTTTATCATCATCTTCATCATCATCTTCATCATCATCTTCCTCATCTCCTTCATCTTCTTCTTCATCATCATCTTACTAATCTTCTTCATCACCATCTTCATCATCATCTTCATCATCATCTTCATCATCTTCTTCATCATCATCTTTCTCATCTTCTCCATCATTATCTTCATCATTATCTTCATCATCATCTTCATCATCATCTTCATCATCATCTCCATCATTATCTTCATCATTATCTTCATCATCATCTTCATCATCATCTTCATCATCATCTCCATCATTATCTTCATCATTATCTTCATCATCATCTTCCTCATCTTCTTCATCATCATCTTCATCATCATCTTCATCATCATCATCATCTTCTTTATCATCATCTTCATCATCATCTTCATCATCATCTTCCTCATCTCCTTCATCTTCTTCTTCATCATCATCTTACTAATCTTCTTCATCACCATCTTCATCATCATCTTCATCATCATCTTCATCATCATCTTTCTCATCTTCTCCATTATTATCTTCATCATTATCTTCATCATCGTCTTCATCATCCTCTTAATCATCTTCATCATTCTTCTTCCAATCTTCATTATTCTCTATTATTATTCCTTCCATCATCACTATCATTTTCATCATCATCTTCTTCTTCTCCAACGTCATCATCTTCTTCTTCTTCATCTTCATTTTCAACTGCCTTTTCTATTTTTTCCTTATTTTTTGTCATTCTTTCCTTTTTATTTTTTTAATTTTTATTTATTTTTTTTCCATGTTCTCCACGTTTCTATCTTTCTTATCTTTTTATAAAATTTGTATGTATTTTTTCTTTTTTTCTTCCCTTTTTTTATTTCTTTTTTTTCATTATTTTTTTTTCTTCAGTTTCTCTTTCTTCTTTTTTTTTCTTTTTTTCTCTTTCTTTTCCATTGCAACTTGTGACTTTTGAAAACACCAATAACACGCCTTGGTAGGATGACATTAATTCTTGTTTTGCAAGGAAGCGAACAGTTTTAATGATTTTTTTTTGATATTTTAAAAACATTAATTTTGATTTTCTACTCAAACACTCACCTCAATAGTTCAAAAATAAAAGATCTATCAATTTGATTATAACAAAAAAAAAACAAATTATTTTGAAATTTGAATAAAAATAATTTCTTTCGTTCACTATTATTATAATTTAGCAGTTAAACAAAAATCTTTATGCCTCCATAAAAATACTTTGTTAAAAAAACATTTTCGGTGAAAGCAAAAAAAAAGAAAAAAAAAAGAAAAAATAATTCGGTAGTGTAGAAGAAGGAAATCACAAAGCTGTGGAGGTTAATAGCGGAATTATAGACACACAACATTCGTTTGGTCGTGGGTGAAGAATATAGATTGAAGTAACAACATTAAAATGGTGGAGGGGGGTGGGAAGGGAGGGGTAGTGAAGGTGGTGGTAGTGATGGTGGTGGTGGTGGTGGTGGTGGTGGTGGTGGTGGTGGTGGGGGTGGTGGTGTGGTGATGGTGGTGGTGGTGGTGGTGGTGGTGGTGGTGGTGGTGGTGGTGGTGGTGGTGGTGGTGGTGGTGGTGGTGGTGGTGGTGGTGGTGGTGGTGGTGGTGGTGGTGGTGGTGGTGGTGGTGGTGGTGGTGAAGAAAGCATAAGACTTCTCTGAAGACTCACTCATGCATCCGTTCAGTGAATACATTATGAGGTGGAAAAGTTTTGAAAAAAATAACTCGAAATTCGATGAAAAAAATAAAATAAAAATAAAAAAACGAGTGAAAAGCATAAAAAATATAAATTCAAAAAAATTAAATAAAAACAAAATAAAAATATTTGAAAAAAATAAAATTTAAATATTTTTTTTTTGTATTAAGTTTCAAAAATTGCGTTTATTTCGAGTTTGATGTCTAGACACCAGGTTCAACTGTCTGAATGAGTTCCGAATGGTGGAGAGGTGATGGAATGGGTGGTTGTGGAGGGATGTGTCAAATTAGCTGAACAGTTATCCTTCATTGGCTTCGCTTGGATAAAAATAGAAGTTTCGTAAGGTTAAAAATAGAACTATGAGATTAAAAATAGAAGTTTCGTAAGGTTAAAAATAGAACTATGAGATTAAAAATAGAACTATGAGGTTAAAAATAAAATTATGGAGCTAAAACTGGAATTAAGAAGTTAAAAATATAATTATGGAGTTAAAAATATAATTATGAAGTTAAAAATAGAATTTTGAGATTGAATAAAAAAGTATGAGATTGAATGAAAAAAATAAATAAAAAATTGTGAGACAAAATTAAATTCATAAAAAAATTAAAAATAAAATCCGACAGGAATTTTTTTTCGTTTTATTGATCGATAAGCTGTGAGATTGAGAAAGAGTTGTTTTCTGGAATTGAGTGAAAATGCTGACAAAATGGCGTGGTTTGCTGAAGCTGATAAAAATCAAAATCAATTTTCAGGCTTTTTGTTTTTGGAAATTTTATGAAGAAAACAAGAAAAAAACAAAATAAAAAACAACAAAAAAACAACAAAAAAAACAAAAAACAAATTTTTTTTTTGTATTTTTCTTAATTTATTTTGATAGACTGAAACACACGACTGAAAAAAAAGATAATAAATAAATTTATGTCTAAAAAATAAAATTCAGAATGACGGGGTGGAAAGGAAGGGTTACGATGAGTCACGAGTGAATTGGTTGATTGATAGCCAAAAAAAATGATATTTCAATTCTTTAAATTTGATGTATGAAACAGGTTTCAGATTTGAAAATAAA
>OX387252.1:7459818-7477318 GCA_947562095.1 Branchellion lobata | reverse complement strand
TAAATTTCACCAAAATAAATTTAATTTAACTGAGAAAAAATATTGAACCAAAATAGAAATTTTAACCAAAAACAAAATAATTTTTAACCCAAAAAAAAACTTAAACTCAAAAAAAGACATACTTCTGGTTAGTTGCGGCAGCTCCGGTATGGCTTCCTTGTTGGGGACATAGTCACTCACATCGACCGCTGAGTGAAGCTCTTGCCAGATTTTTTTGAGGCTCGAGTTGACGATGTGGTTTATGGGCTTGCTCTGTAAAATCATTTTTCAGTCGGTAGAACGTTTTGGACACGAGAGATGTAGATAGAATTTTTTTTTAGAATTGAAAAAATTGAATGAAATATCAAAATGAAAATTTAATCACGAATATTTTAGAATTAAAATTTCCCAAATAAATTATTTGAAATAAAAATTTATAGAAAAAAATTTGAGTGAAAACATTTTTGAATGAAAAATAATTTTCAAATCGTTTTTTTGTTTTTTTTTTTGATAAATTACAGACATTGACACAAAAAAACATTTTTCTTACCCATGGAACTTCTGCTCAAAATACCGTAAATTATCATTTTGCAAGTTTGGTTTTTTTAATATTTCACTAATAGTTCAAATCAACATATTATTTGTTAGTTGGGACTGTCAACACAATGAAGAATTCCACTAAAACACAGCCAAAGTGAGATATACTGAATCTATTTTAGGAAGAAAAGGTTTGATTTCAATAAAATGGAATAAAACGACAATATATGCACTGAATAATAATAAAAATAAATTTAATTATTTATTTGTAATTACAAAAAAATGAAAAATACTAAATATTGAAATTAATTTATGATTTAAAGAAAATAAATTATAACTGGAAAAAAGCTTTAGTTTATAATTATAAAAATTAAAAGTTAACTCAAAGATCCAAAATATCAGCTGGATTAACCTAATTGGAAGATGATTTGAAAAGAGCGCTATGATTAGGACTACTTAAGCCTTCTCTGGTCATTCATATAGCGCTGAGTATTCATATACTCTTTCAAAGTTTTAATCTCAAAGTGTTAGTTTCATAAAAAATCATAATTACGGTGTGTCTGACATGAAAAAAACATGTTTATAGCGTTGACTTTACATTATAAATCAAATTTTCAACGGACTTTCAAAAACAAACTATTTTGAGCATGATCATCTGAACTGTACACAAATAATTTTTTTTAAGATAAACATATAACTCCGACAAAAATGGATTTATAGCGCCGATTGCAAGCGGTCCAAGGACGTTGAACACCCAAAAGTCACCTTGAGGGCCAAGGTGTCGGGTACTTCAAGATCAAGGAGAAAGTTTTGGTTGACTGCAAGGTCTATTCTACTCTTTTCTGACTCCGAAAAAAACCTTTGCCACGTCATCACCTCGCTGTGAACGAATGGGTGAGTGGTTGGGTGGGTGAGTGGGTGGGTGAGTGGGTGGGTGAGTGGGTGGGTGAGTGGGGGGGTGGGTGAGTGGGTGGGTGAGTGGGGGGGTGGGTGAGTGGGTGGGTGAGTGGGGGGGTGGGTGAGTGGGGGGGTGGGTGAGTGGGGGGGTGGGTGAGTGGGTGGGTGAGTGGGGGGGTGGGTGAGTGGGTGGGTGAGTGGGTGGGTGAGTGGGGGGGTTGGTGAGTGAGTGGGTGAGTAGATGGGTCAGTGGGGGGCGAAAGGTGTGCTTGGGGTGTTTATGAATGTTTTGTTTTGTATTTTATATTATGATTCAAAATTTATTTATTTTGTGTTTTTTCTTTAAAAATATTTATGTTTCATATTGAAGACAATCAATTCAATAGATTATTTTCTATTGAAATTAATTTTCTTTTTAAATATCTATTTCATCTTGTATTAAAATTATATATATACATATATGGATTTATTTATTTATTTATTCCAGTTTTTTCCATCCATTCACAGCGCCCACAGCAGCAGTGGCAGCACTTACGGTTCGGGTTCAAAGGCTCCACTGATCTCAGCGACCAGAGGGGGTGATTGGAGGAAGGATTGATTTGCCTGCCAGACCAGCATTTCCAGGTTGGAAGGGTAGGAGACCACCAACTCAGTGATCATCAGCTCCAGCTCGGCTTTGGGTGTGTAGCGAATGATCTTTTCTAGTTCATCCATGTGAGACACCTCAGAGCTCAACAGAGTCCAGTAGTAGTCCAGGCACACTGGTAGTTTCACTGGCCGTGCCAACACCGCTTTTTTCTGCGATTCAGTCAGCTTAAGCGCCTTTGAAGCGTTTTTCTCGAAGATGTTATTCACCAGTCTTTTCAACTGCAACTCTTTGCCTGCCCACGTGGCGTACATGGCTCGAAACTGGGACATCGCTATCAGTCTGGACGTGTGAAAGGGTTATTGTGGGAAAGAACTGAAACAAAAAAATAAAAATGAAATAAAAATAAAAAGTATAATTTTGAAAGCAATTGAAATTAAAAAAACTAATATAAAAAAATGAGAAAACTGTTTATTAATTTTTGAAAATAGGGTTAGGGTTAGAGTTTTTCATAAACGAGCTATTTATGAAAAAAAAAATCTAAGTTA
Source organism: Branchellion lobata (assembly GCA_947562095.1). Lineage (NCBI taxonomy): Eukaryota > Metazoa > Annelida > Clitellata > Hirudinida > Piscicolidae > Branchellion > Branchellion lobata. The sequence goes on along the minus strand of OX387252.1, from coordinate 7,474,771 downwards.
AAAAACTACGTAACTATTTGAAACATAGAAAACATAAAGTATCACCGAAACATGAAAATAATTAGAAAAATTAATATATGAAATGAAATAGAAAAAATCATCTACACTGAAAATTGAAAACAATAAATGGAAATAAAAAGATTCGCCAAAATGAAAAACACAAATTACAAGCAAAAAAAAGAAAAAACAAAAAAAAAAACAAAATTTCTCGAACATAAAAATAAAAAATAAACTCAAAACAAAAAACTCGAATGGGGGTGGGAGGGGGGGAGGACGGAACTAACAGAGGGCGGTTGAGTTCGTTGATTTGGTCTTGGAAGCTTTCGGAGACTAGGTGCATGGTTTTTTCAAGAGTGATGCTAAGCTTGGGATTCAAACTTCCACACTTGTGTCGGCACAGTTCATCGGGGCTGATGGTTTGTTTGGAGGGGTCCGCGGAGACGGAATGGAATAGCTTTTTCATCTCATCCTCCTCCGCCTTCAGCCTCCTCAACCGTTCCTGCAGCTCTGCATACTCCTTGTCAGGCGATGGCGACGGTACGTCTGGAACAGTAGCATCGATATGGTCAGGGAATTCCTTATCAATCTCGTTCTCCACCGTCAGAAGCTTGCTCAGAGCCCAAAGAGTTTCTTCCCGTTGTTCTTTTTTTACTTTTTTCCGCACTTCTCGATTTCTGCGCCTCAATTCGGCGCAAAATTCTTTTCTTCTGCACAAAAAAAACCAGTGCAGAATTATTGGCTAGGTTGGAGTGATTAAATGGTTGTTGAAATAGCAGATACTTCAAATAACTAAATAAAAACCTGAATAAAAAATAACTGAAAAAAAAAATCATAATTTAATGAATAAATAAACAATTAGACGAAATAGTTCTAATCTAAGTACTCAAATGGGGCTAATGCCACTATAACAGCATTCGTATTCATGTTGTACTCGAATGAGTTCAATGCAATACAATACAATACAATACAATACAATACAATACAATACAATACAATACAATACAATACAATACAATACAATACAATACAATACAATACAATACAATACAATACAATACAATACAATACAATACAAACACGAATATTATTATGGTGGCATTAACCCCGTAGAACCTCGAGGCAATAATTTGAGTTTTATTTCAACAGGATAGATATTTGAGTAATGAAATGAGAGACCTCACAGTTGCTTCGCTGTCCACCTTGATAATCTCCTTCTTGGACGGCAGCATGTTCTGCCGCTCTAAGTGGCCATGAGTGCACTGCCACTCACTGCTCTCTGTGGTGGTGTGGTGTGGTGTGGTGTGGTGTGGTGTGGTTTGGTGGGGTGTGGTTTGGTGTGGTGTGGTGTGGTGTGGTGTGGTGTGGTGTGGTTTGGTGGGGTGTGGTTTGGTGTGGTGTGGTGTGGTTGGTGTGGTCTGGTTTGGTGTGGTGTTGTGGTGTGTGTTGTGGTGTGGTGTGGTGTGGTGTGGTGTGGTGTGGTGTGGTATGGTGTGGTGTGGTGTAATGTGGTGTGGTGTGGTGTGTGTGGTGTGGTTTGGTGTGGTGTGGTGTGGTTTGGTATGGTGTGGTTTGGTGTGGTGTGGTGTGGTTGGTGTGGTGTGGTTTGGTGTGATGTTGTGGTGTGGTTGGTGTGGTGTGGTGTGGTGTGGTGTGGTATGGTGTGGTGTGGTGTAATGTAGTGTGGTGTGGTGTGTGTGGTGTGGTTTGGTGTGGTGTGGTGTGGTTTGGTATGGTGTGGTTTGGTGTGGTGTGGTGTGGTTGGTGTGGTGTGGTTTGGTGTGATGTTGTGGTGTGGTTGGTGTGGTGTGGTGTGGTGTGGTGTGGTGTGGTGTGGTGTGGTGTGGTATGGTGTGGTGTGAAATGGTATGGTGTGGTGTGGTGTGTGTGGTGTGGTTTTGTGGTGGTATGTGTAATGTGGATATTGGTGGTGTTATGATGTCATGTAGTGGTGTGACTTGGTGCGATATGGAGTAGTGGTTTAATTTATTTTTGGTGGTGTGACGTGGTGTAGTGACGTTAGTTATGATCATGATGTCAGTGGTGTTCTGAAAACATTCAGCCCAGACCAGGTAGAATAAAAAAAAAGACTTTTTTTTCTTTCAGTTACCTTTGAGTTTTTTGTTGAGCAAGTTACACCACCACTTTGACATAATTTCTCTGCATTTTTTTCGTTCTTCCCGTTCAGTTTTTTTCTTACAATACTCGTTCGTCAGTAGAAGCAAAAACTCATTTATCTTCCTGCATCATCAAAAACGTTTTTTCCAATCAAAATTATATTTAATTAAGTAAACATTGAAATACTGGAGTAAATAAGTTTTTTTTTCGTTTTTTTTTATTTTTGTTTTGATGAACGAAGAAATAAGTTTTGATTTTAATTACTCAAAACAATTTACTTTTGTTTTTTTTTATTTTGCAAAAGTACGATTATTATTTTTTACTTCATTTTCAAACCTTAGTTGTTTCATATTTTGACATTTTTTTTATATCCAAAACTCACAAATTAAGTTTTTCTGGAAAACAGACACAATGCACCTTCTCTTCAGGTTTCCCAGTTTCCTTCAGAATCATTTTCGCTACCAAACTCCTGCCATCAAGCACGAAGGTAAATGAGCCACTACAAAATAAAAACTAAAAATCATTTTTTTTCTTTTTAATTAAAAAAAATTCAAATTTGTTTTTTTCATTTTTTTAGTTTTTTTAGATTTGTTTTTTTTTAATATTTTGTATTTTTAAAACATTTTACTTACCTATAGTTGGTTAAGTAGTCATCAGGATCGATGTCTTTTTCTCCAAGGTCTATCGGCTTGTCCATGCATTTAACAACGCGTCTTTGAGAACTGAATTATGACGGTGTTTCTGCATATATAGCCCACAGCAAAACTAATCCAATTTAAATCAAACTATATATGAATGAAAAAAACTTTTAATAATAATAATTTTATAAAAACAATTTAGAAAAATAATAAAAACAATTTTTTAAATAATATTCTCATTGTTTATCATTAATATTATTTATTTTTATTTTTAGTAATTTTATTATTTATTTTTTTGTCCCATTTTTATTTTTATTAATACTTTCACTACCAAACCATTTCTGGGTCATGGAAATATCGGGCAGTGAGAGAAGCTCCAGAGTGTCGTCTTCAGCGCCTTCCCTGCAAGCTGCCTCACACAGCTTCGACGTCGCCTGCTGCTGCTGATGCCGCTGATGCTGCTGCTGCTGCTGCTGTTCTTCCTGCATCTTGTCTTTCGCCAAAATTATGAACAAAGTTATCAAATTTATTGATAAAGTTTTCAAATTTATTGAAAGTTTTTTTTATCAGTGTTTTCAAGTTTTTTGAGCTTTCAAACTGGTTTTTGAAGTTTTTTTTTACGTTTTTGTTTTTCAAATTTCCAGTTTTCCGATAACTATTCAAGTTTCACTTCGTAAACTTTTATTTATATTTTTTAATCAATTCATTTATTTTCTTTTTTTGGTTTTTTGTCTACTAACCGATGAAAATAAATTTATGCCCAAAAAAATCAAGCGAGCCGGTTAACTTAAAAGTTAAGTTGGTACCACCTCTTCCTTCTCGCATGAAGCGCCGCATAATTAAGACTCCAAGTCGTATATCTTCATCTTCCACTCCCTCGCCCAGTCTTTCTGTGGTGGTGGTGAAAGCTTCTGGCTTGTGGTTGTGATGAAGATGGAGGAAGAGTGATGATGGTTTTGATGGAGGAGAGTAATGCATCTGAAACACCAAAGAAAGAAACTAAGGAGGAGGATGGTGGTGCGATGAATGGATGGTGATCACGTTGGTAGCGTTCATGGCAGCATGCTATGGTGGCATTTATCGTGGAAGCTTGTGGTGATTTAGAGGTAATTCGGCTAGTTGCGATATTGCTTTTGTTGGATGTGGTTGTAGGTGTCACAGTTAATGGTATTTGTTAAAGGGTTGTTACTACTGTGATATCGATATTGGTGGTTGTTGCGGTGATGGCTGCTATGGTGGTGGTTGCTATGGTGATGGCTGCTATGGTGGTAGTTGTTATAGTGGTGGCTGCTGTGGTGATGGTTGCTATAGTGGCGGTTGCTGTGATGATGGCTGCTGTGATGGTGGTTGCTATGGTGGTGGTTGCTATAGTGGTAGTTGTCACGGTAATTGAAGCTTTGATAAAGGTGAAAGTGGTGATAGGATTAATTTCCAAGTTCTGATATCGGTGATGGGGCTTTAAACCCACCATAGGCGCTGCTCTCATCTCCTCCTCCGTTCATCAGTTCTCTATTTAAAACTCTATTCAAATGAGCAGCTATGAGCCTGAAGGAATGATCGTTGAAAAGACAAATGAAAGATTTTTTAAAATGTAAAACAGTAAAATTTCTAAGAAACAGTTTGTAATGAACTATAGCTTAACCATAGGGCCAAAATTGAAATATTTCCAATAGAAAAGAGGTGTATATTTAAAATTGAATTAAATTGAAAAAAATGCCTTTAAAATTCAAAAAAGTTGACCTGGGGTAGTTAGATAGATCTTTGTTTTTGAACTTGTGTATGATGCTACAAACAATGGCTGTCAGCTTGGTTTCCAGCTCATCGTAGTGGAAGTCCTCTTCCTTCTCCTTCTCCTTCTTCTTCTTCTTCTCCTTCCTCACCCATCTGAAAGGCACTTCATTGCAGTCTTCTTCCTCTTCTTCTTCCTCTTCTTCTTCCTCTTCTTCCTCCTCATCATCTTCTTCTTCTTCTTCTTCCTCTTCTTCTTTTTCTCTTTCCTCTTTTTTCTTTTCACCCTTTTTTTTCTTTTCTTTTTGTTCTTCTTTTGCCTTTTTTTCTTTTTCTTCTATTTTTCGTCTTTTGTCTCCACATACACCTCTGCAAATCTCATCTATATCACAATAAAGCATGTCAAAAACGTCATCTTTTTCTTCTTCTTCTTCATCTTCTTCTTTTTCAGTATTTTTTTCTGTTGCTTCCTCTTCTCTTTCTTCCATCTCTTTTTCGCATTCACGCATTAATTCATCAACTTTTTCTCTACTCTCACTTTTACCTTTCCTACTCACATCACCATCTTCTTCTTCTTCTTCTTCCTCTTCTTCCTCTTCGCTCTCTACACACCTTTTGCGATGACGTGAATTAGACGAATTTTCATTCTTCAAACTTCTCACTTCGTGCTCGTCCAACTCCGGCATGTTATATTTCGAATCGGTGCTATATGAATATTTCATGTCCATATAACTGTCTCTCTCGTTACTCTCTTCACCAGCACTAACAACGCCCTCACTAACTCCAACAATGCTGCTGTCTTCGATTTCATTATCTTTTAAATTCTTCAAAGCGTCAGCGACTTCAACATTTTCAGTGACCAAACTGTTGTTCGAATGATTCGAAGCGATGACCGAATGTTCCGCATTCATGTTAGCCAATTCGTATGTGTCTTCATCCAATGTGTCTCCTCCAGCTGCCTCTCCTTCACTTTTCTCAGTCCCTGTATCTCCTTTTTCATAATCATGAACATTTTCATTTTCTTCTACTTCCTCCTCTTCTTCTTCTTCTTTTTCTTCTTTTTCTTCTCCTTCTTCTTTTTTTTCTTCTTTTCTTTCTTCTTCTTCTATTTCTTCCTTTTCAGCTTCTTCAACGACTGTTCCTGAACTTTTTATCTGTTCTGTTTCATCAACTTCTTTTGTTGAAGCAGCGGTTGTGGATTTCATTTTTGCAGTAGAACTTATTTCTTCAGACGCATACCCACTTTTCATATTTTCCGATTTGGCAGCCTCTTCCGCATCTTCTGCATCAGTTTCTCGTGGTTTGTCTTCAGCCTCATCAACTCCTTGTTCCTTTTCCTCTTTTTCTTCGTTTTGTTGTTGTTGTTTTTCTTCTTCTTCTTCTTTTTCTTCTTCTTCTTCTTCGTCTTCTTCTTTTTCTTCTTCTTCTTCTTCTTCTTCTTTTTCTTCTTCTTCTTCTTCTTCTTTTTTTTCTTTTTCATCTTCTTTTTCTTCTTTGTCTTTGTTTTCTTCTGTATCTTCTTCTTCTTCTTCTTCACTTTCTAACCCATCCATAAATTCTTCTTCATCTTTTTCATTTTTTTCTTTTTCATTTTTTTTTTCTTCTCCCATTTCTTCTTCCTCTTTCTCTTCTTCTTCTTCTTTTTCATCGTCTTTTTGTTCTTCGTCACACACACTACATTCACATTCATTATCAGAGCTGCAAAATTGCAAAGTTGCGACGTAGAATTTCATATTTTTAAAACATTTTAAATATGGTCGAATAACATTTTATTTAAAATATATTCTTGAAAATAATTCAAAAGGTTTGAAAATTATTTTTTAGGTCGACTTCCAACCACAACCTCATCACACTACGTGTAACTACCTTTCAAGGGAGGGTGTGCGGTTATAATTTTCCACGAAATCCTTCCACTCATCCTCATACTCTTTCTTTATGTCATCGTCATCAACCTCTTCCTCTTCTGTTACTTCTCCATTTTTTTCTTTCTTTCCATCTTCTTCTTCTTCATCCTCCTCCCTCTCAGCTTCTCGCATACCCAAATATTCTTCAATAGCCTTTTTAGCCTGCTCCTTGTCTCTCTTCTTCTTGCAACACCTCACATAGAACAACGATCTCTGGACGCATGGGGCACACTTGACTGCTTCCCCGCCCTTTTTCACTTGCTTGCCGTCTGCTTCTTCGTCGTCTTCTGTCTTGCAGCTTTCATTTGAACTTTCTGGCTCTATTCTTGTATGGGATGGAAAGAAACTTACAGGTTTTAGTTGCTTAGAGTGCTCTTTTTCGACTTTTCTCAACTATAATTCATAATCTTATCTAATCTTGTCAAGAAATTTTTAACGTGCTTTTTAGCACTATGTTCGAAGGCTTTTAAACGATGCGTTAAAAAGTTGCACAAATGTCTTGGTTAGACGAGATTAGATTATATAACAACCGTATATTGGCGATTAAACGTACTTGTACAAAATAACTAACAACGAAATGATACTTCAGACTTTAAAACTTCAAAAGCGCTGTAAGTTTTTCTCTATGGCGCTTGACAATAAGATTCATTACCACTATGAAAATTTGTAATCGTTGGCGTTTTTCCGGGAAATTTATATTATTATTTTTAAAAACAATAAAATAAAGTATAATCCAATAAAACGACTCAAATCAATTTAATTTGTAAGTTTAAAAAATTAAAAAAATTTCAAACTTTTTGTCAGGTTTTATATAAAACTCTTTCGAAGTACACAGTTTTAAGGTCTTCGCGTACGAGAAGGTTGGCTTTGTGATGTAAATTGGTGGTCGGTACTGAAAGACTTCAAACTGACAGTCCTTACCACAATAGGCTTGTTTACTTTTATCTTCTGACACAATTTCCAAATCTTTTTCTTTCTTGTCGAACATTGTGCTGGGGTCACAATCACACAAGCAGTTGCCTTTGGCAGATGCTTCAGCCTTTGCGAGCATTTGAGAAGATTTCATGTTTTTTGATGAGCTTCTATCATCCATATTGTCGGTTAACAATTCAATGAAAAACTCTAAAGATTGAATTTAATTTAAAATAATAAAACGACTGAGTGGAATTAAGTTAAAAGCAGTCAAACTAAACTATTAGCTATAAATACAATTGAATTTTTATTGAAAAGATTTCTCTCGTTGATTATTTTCTATTTCAAACTAGCTGATGGCAGACTCTAAGACTCCAATCATACATAATCTAATCAAACATTTGTATAGCGATGAGTTACAGTTCAAGAACGCTAGCTACATTTCATTCGACATGTTCACCATGCAGAAACTTAAAAGCATGAAGTTAATCGCATTGTTTGTGTTCCTTCCAAAACAATCGCCTTTGAAACGTCACTGTTTAAAAATTATCATTAAAATCATATACTCTCATAAACTAAGTCTCAGCGAATTTTATTAATATTCAAAAAAGTCGATAGCGGACAAAGTTGAGAAAATTTATTGAACAAACGAAAAAAAAGCCACTTTTTTCAGTTTGCCAATTATTTTTGATCTAGCAGGCCTTGACTGGAGTGATAAAGATGGTTGAAATACTGGGAAAAAAATGATAAAAATGTGATGTAGTGTTTTACATAATTTATTCAGGAATCAAACTCATTTCGTGTTTTATCAACTGACCCTAATGAAAGAGATTTAAAAATTGCAACCTGACGCAATATAATTTTGAATAAATGTGTAATAATTTTATATTTAATTGCATAATAATTACTAATAATAGGAGCGGAATATTTTAAAAGACGCGTCAATATAAGAGGGTTCTTTGAAAAACAATAGTTTGGAGATTCTGTTTCAGTCCATCTATTGTCTGCATCTTCAAGGGAGGAAGGTTGCATGTAGTGGTTATAATTGAATAGGCGAGGCAGTTAATGTTTAATGAATTGACTAAGTTATTATTTATAATTTCATTTATTTATATATATTTTTTTATAGTTTTTATTGAAGCAAATCCAGACAAACGCTGGAAATGGCACAGAACAGGGTGAACAATCAAAATAAAAGCAAAAAATTTAAATTAAAATTAAAAAATATTTAATGATTAATAAAGAGCTTAATATTCATCATAACGTCGAATTTTAATTTGTAGCTAGTTTGAAGCCTTTTTCAACTTACATTGAGGAACCATCTTGATAGGTTGATGAACATCTCCTTTTCCTGAAAAGACATACCCTTCTGTGCATAAAAAAACAATTGAAAAAATCAATTTTATTAATTAAAGTTGAAAAATATTTTGTAATTAAAAAAAAAATAAATAAATAATTAAAAAAACGCGAAAATCAATTTCATCAACGCAAAAAAAAGAAGAGGCAATAGCATGGTGGTCTTGAAAGACTAAGGCAAATTTTAAACTTTTCCAGTATGGCTCGTCCAATTTTATTGTATGAAACAGAAACTAACACTTTCAAGTTATGTGATAAAAATACAACTAAGACAAACTTTTTGATTGTATTTTATTATAATATCATATTTGGTTGTTTTATAATACATTGTATTGTATAAGCAACAAGTAAGAAACAGTAAACTGACATAAACACTATGTAGTCTGTAAAAAGCCACAACATCTGCAAGGCTGAGTTGATTGCCCACAAAGTAGACTTTATCCCTTAAGTGGTGGTTCAAATGCTGCAGTGGATGTATGATAATTGAATTAAATTATGATAATTAACTTTGATTTAAATGGGATGCAACTTTAGTTAATTTATCTATTAGTTTATACTTTTCTTTGAATTAGGTATTCTGATGAAAAGTGTAACTAGGTAAGACTAACAATTAGAAGGTTTTGGTCTATGGCATTGTTGTAGGTGAGTTTGGAAGCAAAGAAATCTAACCACTGTTCTATAAGGGAACTTTCTAAGCTTGTTGTGCCTTGGGGTGTAAATGATTTAAAAAAAACTATTTGAATGTTTTTTTTCATTAAGGCATTTGAACTCAATGAAAAAGAAATTTTCAAAAAATTGAGAGTTTAAAATAAAAATACTCACCCAAAAGATGTCCATGATTCCTGGCCAAGTGCTTTTCTGCAGAAAGAGCTCCTTTGATTGAAATACCTTTTGGAGTTTGTAAAACTGGGTACTGGTGAAATAAAATTTCAAATTGAAATATAAGACTTAATTTAAATTAATAGTGAAAAAGTCAGAAATTTAAATCTAAAGCTAAACCAAAAATTACTCAATTTCAATTTTCATTGAATTTCAAAGTCTTGATTTTATTATTCTACTACGTATACATGCAAAAGCATGCAAGAAACGATCATACGTTGAGCATGAACTATTTCTTACTAGGGAACCCCCGGATATTTTGTATCGGTGACTATTTGTGGTGAGATATTTTAGTAGCAGATGTAATTCTTGTATAGAATCCATTTTGATATTCAATAAATATTGAATAACTTTAATAAACGTTTAAGAAAGATATCAGATAATAGAAGTATTTTATTCTATTAACGTAAAAAGCAATCACAAAATTAAATTAAATGCAGAACGCGAGACAAGAAAGGAAGCGTGAAAAATTTTAATAAATAATCAAACCCAAAATTATATTTTGTTGAAAAATTAGATTGATCAAAAAATAGTCAAAAAATAGATGATTTAAATTGAAAAAAAAATTAAATTTACTAAATTTCATTGAAAACAGTTATCTTTGCTAAGTTATATTTAACTTTCTACATCATGGCTCGTAAAAAAATTGGTATGATAAATTCTTGTTCTCAATCATCAACTCAATCTAAACTAGATATACATTTTTTTTAATTTTTGAATTTTTTAGGTAAGGGAAGCAAAAGACTTACGTGCAGAAAAAAGTTCAAAATTGAAAGAAAGGTGGATGATATAAAATTGTAGACATGCTTGTCAAGGCAAGACCTTTATAAGTTTATTAATTCTAATTCATTGACATTTTAGGTACGAGAACACAACAGGAAGACTAAAAAACAAAATGAAAAGAAGTCTACAAATAAACTCAAAAGTATGTATAATCAAGCTTGTAACTAATTTTTCAAATATCACAAAGCCAATATTAAAAATTATGAAATTTAGAATTTTCCATAATAAAATTTTTCCATAGTATTCCATATTTTGAATTTAAAAATTATAGAAGGCAAGAATGATCCTGGTGTTCCCAACAATTGTCCCTTTAAAGAGGAAATATTGAAAGAAGCCATTAAGAAGAGAGAAGAGGTGTCTAAATATGAATGCGCTGCACAAATTCAAATTTAATTTGAAACACTCAAAAACATTGAGGCTTATAGCAAAAATAACTTCAAATAAAATAAAATAAAATTAAAAGTAAATAATTTTTAATAGTCAAATCAAATCTTATCAAAAATTAAAAATACCAGTCTTATGCTTACATAGGCAGAGGCATTGAAGAGCAAGAAGAGAGAAGCGAAGAAGAGGAAGCGAACAATGGAAGGATTGGTAAAAGATGCAGAAAATAAAAATGCAACTTTTGAACAAAAGGTGATTCTTTTGGCATCATAACTTGTCTTTAAGCCAATCAATGTATTCCTGGTTGTATCATGTTGATTGTGTAACAGTTTCCTTATTTGTTTGGGGCACTGTTGTGTTCTGTAATGTGGTGTAATGAATTTTTTAGGAATTCATGCTAAGTCATGCTTCTTCAGTAGGATATCATTATAGGTTGAAGTTCATTTGTACTTCAATGAACAATATCTTTCTTATAAATTCACATTTAATTTTTGTTTGAATTTCATAAGTTCTTATATGAATGCTGTTTTTACAAAAAAACTTCACCGTTTTACCCCATAAATTTTTCAATAATATTTGCTCAACTCACTCCAAACAAACTTTCAAAACCTTCCCACAATAATATTCACTCCTTCAAACAATCTCCACAATCTTTTGTAGCAAAAGTTTGTGGAGGAAAAGTCGAAGCAGACTGGTGGCAACAAACAAATGGAAAACTCGCTTGGTTCTTTCTTCAAAGAAGTCAAAAATGTGCGTTTCTTCAAATGGATCAATTCATTTAATATTACTTTCATTCAATTATTCACCCAATTAAAAATTAATTCCCTTATTAAATTACTAGAATATTACTAATAATATTCAACTATCATCATCTTCCTCTTCTTCATCATCATCACCATCATCACCAGGTGATAGCAGGCAGTGATATCATAATTGAAGTCTTAGATGCCAGAGATCCACTGGGAAGCAGGTTTATTAAATAATCAATTATAATTCATTATAATTTAATTAGTTGGGTTGATTAAATTATCATTTTAATTAAATTTTGTTCACTTTCAAGTAATTAATTCACATACCAAGGTTACTTATATAATTTTAAAATATTCAATTACTTAACCACATGCCATCATCACAGGTGCAAACAGATAGAGGAGATGGTGGTGGGAGAGGAGGGACGAAAGAAGCTGATCCTTCTTCTCAACAAGATCGGTTGGTTGCTGCTCTCAATCAATGTTGCAACCACACCACAACAATGTTGCAACCACACCACGACAATGTTGCTATCAAGTCACAACCATATTTCCATCAAACCACAACAATGTTGCAACCACACCACAACAATGTTGCTATCAAATCACAACCATGTTGCCATCAAACCACAACAATGTTGCTATCAAACCACAAAATTGTTGCCACAACTCCACACAGACCTGGTTCCAAAAGAGAACGTGGAGAAGTGGCTGAAGCACTTGCGCAAGGAACTACCCACCCTTCCCTTCAAGGCCTCCACACAGAACCAGACATACAACCTGGTGAATGCATGCATGCATGTGTGTGGATGAATTTTTGGATGGGTGCATGCATGCATGTGTCTGGATGAATGTTTGGATGGGTGCATGCATGCATGTGTGTGGATGAATGGGTGTGTGTGTGTGTGTGTGTGTGTGTATGTGTGTGTGTGTGTGTGTGTGTGTGTGTGTGTGTGTGTGTGTGTGTGTGTGTGTGTGTGTGTGTGTGTGTGTGTGTGTGTGTGTGTGTGTGTGTGTGTGTGTGTGTGTGTGTGTGTGTGTGTGTGTGTGTGTGTGTGTGTGTGTGTGTGTGTGTGTGTGTGTGTGTGTGTGTGTGTGTGTTTGTGTGTGTGTGTGTGTGTGTGTGTGTGTGTGTGTGTGTGTGTTTGTGTGTTTGTGTGTGTGCGTGTGTGTGTGTGTGTGTGTGTGTGTGCGTGCGTGTGTGTGTGTGTGTGTGTGTGTGTGTGTGTGTGTGTGTGTGTGTGTGTGTGTGTGTGTGTGTGTTTATGCTTGCTTGGAGGGATGAATGTAAGAATTCGTGACTAGATGTATAGATTGAAGGATGAATGGATGTGTTTCTGTAAGCTGAATTGTAAAAGACGCTGAATTTGCGTGGTTTGTTGTTTTAAATCCAACAATTTTTAAATCCGCTTTCAAAGTCTTCTCGTACTACAACACGGCAAAAACTCGATTTCATTCGTCTAAAAACTCAAATTACTTATCCATCCATCCATCTTTATATCCCCCATCTATCCATCTGCACCTCCATTCATCCATTCCTCCACCTATCCATCTTGTCTGAAGTCTCGGAGTTCGGTGCCAGTGAGTGTGGCAAGCAACAAGTTGGTGAAGTCGCAGTCATGTCTGGGAGCAGACCTTCTCATGACCCTCATTGGCAACTACTGCCACCGCACCAAGAGTTCTGTCACCGTCGGAGTCATTGGTAAGTTTCTCTACGTAACACCACCACCATTCCACCACACACGACGCTCTTCCATCACAGTTTTGCCACCACAAACACCATTTCACCACCACACATCACAAGCATCATCACCATTTCACCACCACCACCAAAATCATCATCACCATGTCAACACCACAATCATCACAACCACCATTCCACCACCACACACCACAATCATCATCACCATTCTCCCACCACCACACGCAGGTTTCCCTAACACAGGCAAGTCCTCACTCATCAACAGCCTCAAGAGAACCAAGACATGCAGCGTGGGTTCAACTCCCGGTGTTACCAAGTCAGTCTGTGTACTATAATTAAAACAATAATTACGTTATCATTAGTTCATCAGATTAATTGAATAAATGTTCCAATTAAGTTTATCAGTGGTGATGAAGATGTCCATCTTTGTTTTCATTTCATTGTTTTTTTTAATTTATTTTTTTATATATTTTATTCTTAATATTTTTATTATTAATTTTTTTCATTTCATTTTATCTACGTTATTTATTATTGTTATTTTTTATTATTTTATTTTATTCATTTTATTTTTTATTATTAGTTTTTTAATTAAAAAAAATAATCTAACCGTTCATTTCACTGCCTCTTCGCAGGACCATGCAGTCAGTGCAGTTGGACAAGCACATTAGACTCCTTGACAGTCCTGGGGTCGTCATGGCGACTGACCTTCAGTCTGATGAGGAGGTCGTTCTCAGAAACTGTGTCAAGGTGCTTGTGGTGGCTGTGGTGCACGTGGTGGCTGGTGTGGTAGGTGCGGTGATTCGTGGTGGTTGGAGTTGTTGTGATGTTGTTTTTGTGGTTGGTGTGATGGTCGTGGTTGTTGGTAGTTTTGGTGGTTGGTGGTGTTATTGGTGTGGTTAGAAAATGATTGGGGTGTGGTGTGGTGTTGAGGTTGTTAGAAATGGGTGAAAGTGTGAACTATTTCTATAGCGTTAAACTCTTGCTTTCTATACCTCCACTGAATAAAAATGAAATCAACAACGACTAGAAATTCAAATTAATATTAAACTAATACAAAAAACAGCATCAATAAAAGTAATAATAACATTAATAATATTAATACCAATAATAATAATAGTTTTTACTATCAGCTGGAGAATCTGGAAGACCCGGTTTCAACGGTATCAGCCATCTTGGCCCGGTGTCACAAGCGTAAGCTGATGCTCTTCTACAACCTGCCCGACTTTGCTGACCTTGACGAGTTTCTGGTGCTGGTGTCCAAGAGGTGGTTGGGTGGGTGAGCTTGGGTGGTTTCTTGGGTGTTTTGGGTTTTGTGGTGGTGGTATAGAAAGGCGGAGTAGAAAAAATGGTTGAATTTGTTATTTTAAAGCAGAAGAAAAAAAATTGATTGAAAAAAAATTATTTGAAAAAGAATATATAATATGAAGAAGAAGAAATTATTATGAAGAAAATAAAATAACTTAAGAAACTTCAATCATCTTCAATCTTCAATCTTTCGAGATTATGTTCCATTTTAATGTGATGGTGTATGTGTGTGCATAGGTTTGGCCTGTTGAAGAAGGGAGGAGTGCCCGATATCAACAAGGCAGCCAAGAACGTCATCAGGGACTGGAACAGGTGTGGTGTGGTGTGGTGTGGTGTGGTGTGGTGTGGTGTGGTGTGGTGTGGTGTGGTGTGGTGTGGTGTGGTGTGGTGTGGTGTGGTGTGGTGTGGTGTGGTGTGGTGTGGTGTGGTGTGGTGTGGTGTAGTGTGGTGTAGTGTGGTGTGGTGTCGTGTGGTTCGTGTCGTGTCGTGTGGTGTAGT
>OX387252.1:7447318-7452318 GCA_947562095.1 Branchellion lobata | reverse complement strand
TCGAAAATTAAAATAAATAAATTGAAGCAAAAAGTTGATTAGGATGAGCAAAATATATCGTAACTGGTTACTCGAGGAAGAGGAGACAAAAGTTCAGAAAAGCATACAAGAAAGGAATGTGTTACAACGTCAACAACAACATCAACAACAACATCAAAAACATGAAAATCAACATAAAAAACAACAAAAACAACACCAACATCAGCAGCAACAACAACAACCACAACAGCAACAACAACAACCACAACAAAGCCGATGTCAATTATATTATTTGCAACAACAACTGCTACAACAGCACCAACAACAAGTACTGCAACAACAACAACACTTGAACGCTTTTTCAAAACATTTACAACACTTTTGCAGTCATCCGTATTTCCTGCACAACTATCGGCAGCCTCCATCAAGCCTCCACCATTCCCGCCAAAGCAGCACAGAATACCACCATTACTGGCAACAGTACTTCTCCTCCTTCAAACGGCAGTGCTTGTTGTACAAACAACAAAGCAACAACGTCAGCAACCACAACAGCATCAACAACCACAACAACATCAAACACTACAACAACGTCAACAACCACAACAACAATAACAACCACAACAACGTCAAAAACTACAGCAACAGCAACAACCACAACAACGTCAACAACTACAACAACAATAACAACCACAACAACGTCAACAACTACAACAACATCAACAATCACAAAAACGTCCAGCCTCTGAAAGCTTGCGGTAAAATGTTTGACAATAACAACAAAAACGACATCAACAACATTAACACGACCAGCAACA
Organism: Branchellion lobata; assembly: GCA_947562095.1. Taxonomy (NCBI): domain Eukaryota; kingdom Metazoa; phylum Annelida; class Clitellata; order Hirudinida; family Piscicolidae; genus Branchellion; species Branchellion lobata. The sequence goes on along the minus strand of OX387252.1, from coordinate 7,451,524 downwards.
ATAAAATGAAAAACAACAATAACCAAAACACCAACAACATCAACAATAACCTGCCAAACAACACAACAAACGAGAATCTACACAAAACTAACAACAACAACAACAACAACAACAACATGAACGAAAACAGCAACATGCATTCAGAAGGATTGGAGGAGAATGAGACAGGACTTGTTGTGGGAGGAAAGCAAGAAAGCGTCTTGAGAGGAGATCCAAGGAGGAGCTTTGCTTCTGAAGACTCTTTAGGCGTTACCAGAGCTTCAACTTCTGTTGTTTCCAAAACATCTTGGTCTTCTTCTTCATTTTTTTCATCATCTTATCCTTCTTCTTTATCCGTTTCTTCCGCTTCCTCTTTTTCCCCCTTCACTTCTTCCTTTTATTCCTTACCATTATCAAAACCATTGTCAATGCCAGTAACAACAAAAACAACAACAACAACAACAACAACAACAACAACAAAAACAAAAACAACAACAACAGGGGTAACAACAACAACAATTACGTCATCATCATTTTTTACACCACTTTCTTCTTCATGTTCTACGACCCATTCTTTCTTCCACAAAAATGTTCCAAGCCACACTAAACTTGAAGACAACTCTCAACACTGCGACACCTACAACGACAACAAAAACAACAATATGTATGATAATAAAAACATCAACAACAACATCAACACCAATCACAAACTCAAAAGCCACAATAACTACGACCCTTACAACAACGACAACAACAGCCACTACAACAACAACAACAACAACAACAACAACAACAACAACAACAACAACAACAACAACAGCCACTACAACAACAACAATAATAGCCACTACAACCTCCACAACAATGTCAAAAATTTCTACAAAAGCTTCAAAACCAACAAGAACGACAACAACAAACAATTCCACAACAACGACAACAAACACTTCCACAATAACAACATCAACGACAACAAAAAATTTTACAACTGTAACAACAACAACAACAACGGAAACAACAACAACAACAACAAAAACAACGGAATGTTCTACAAATGCCATACTATTCTCAATTCCAACCTCGGTTACGATGCAAGGACTGAACATAAGGAAGGCAGAGTATTCTCTCCAACATCCCACTTCGGACCCTCCCACAACCACGCACTACCTTTGACTGTTGCCACTTCACTTCCGCCCCAAAAGTTCAACTTCACAAAAGCCAAGACCACAATGTTACTCACCACCAATGGTAATTTCATTCATAAAAACGCCTTCACCACCACCTGCCGTTCTCTTCACAAACTATCTCCTCCCTCCATGCAAACCACCAACAACTACCCCACAACTGCGCACTCCACAAACACTCACGTGCCTGTAACAACAACATTTTTCACCACAAAAAATGAGTATGTTGGAGAGGTTTCAACAACGACGTTTAAACCTGCCACCTCTACTACAACCTTTATGTCTGCCATAAACTCTGGTTACATTCCCATCACAGCTACAACCACAGTCAAAATGACCACTTCAACCACCACCACCACAGCTACAACATCCACCACGGCCACAAGCAACGGCTGCAGGTGTCACATATGTGACAAGGTCTTCAGCAGACCGTGGTTGTTGCAAGGTCACATAAGAACACACACGGGAGAGAGACCCTTCAAGTGTGGTCAGTGTGGTCGTGCCTTCGCCGACCGTTCAAACCTCAGAGCTCATGCGCAGACTCACGCCGTGATCAAGAAGTACAAGTGTTGTCTGTGTTTCAAGACCTTCTCCAGACTCTCTTTGCTCGCCAAACATCGACTCAGCTGCAAGGGAACCCCCTTCTACGTGGTCTGAAGATCGGAAAATAAATGGAAAAAGCTGAAAAGAAGGGAAGAAGTTGGAAAAGATAAAAATAACTTCGAAAAAAAAATCGGATTTTTTAATCGGAAAAAAACTCGTTGAAGATTTGCGAGTTGAGAAAAGATCATCACCATGAAATCAGCCATGTGTCATAGATAGTGGGACCTATCTGAATTTTGTTAATTAGATTTCACTTTTCGATCTTTTAAAAAAAAATTTGAAGTTTTAAACTAATTTTTATGTAGTTTTTTTGTTTCATTCAATTGTGTTTTGTTATATAATGAATTTTATTGAAAGACTATGAAAAACTGATAGAATACATTAAAATACAATAAAATACGATACAATAAAATACAATACAATACAATACAATACAATACAATACATTACAATACAATACAATACAATAAAATACAATATAATACGATAAAATAAAATACAATACAATACAAAACAATAAATAACATTACAAAACAATAAATAACATTACAAAACAATACAATACAAAAAAATACAATTACGAATATTAATATAGATGTATTAATAATAGAAGGAGTTTTGACGTAGGTTTGTTTATTAATAAGTGGCGATTTATTTTTCAATTTTTGTAGTTTTTTAAAAACAACTTTAGCCACACACGGGCTGATGCACAACTTGGAGTTTTTTTAAACTTGGTACGAGAATATGAAAACGATTGAATCAATGAAAAAAGAATAAAATAATTAAATAAATTTAGTTAAAAGTAAATAAAATTGATAAAACAAAATGAAATTCACGCATCAAAAGAACTTACACTTGAGAAATCTTATCTCATCTTTCGTGGACTCTAATTTTGAATTTAAAAAAATTGAATTCACGAGTTGAGGAATATAAAAATGTTTTTATGTGAAATATAAAAAACTGTTAGAGGAAGAAAATAATTTTGCTGAAAAAAAGTAAAAAGTGGAAAAAAAGAAACAAAACGAAGCGTGAAAAAAAGCATAAAAAAACTGAGACGAAAAAAATTAAGAAAAAAATGTAAAAATGAAATCTGGTCTAAACATTATATAGCGCTGATTAATGCTGTTCAAAAGCGTATCATGTCGAAATTCACTTTTACACACTTCGTGATCTCACATCCATTCAATTGCATTCAACGGCTCAGTCAAGCAGATCCGAGTTATTAATAGACACGTGAAATCATTCAACAATGCGAAGCTGAATTCTTTTGAAAAAAATGAGATATAAAAAAATTATAATAAAGATCGGCATTTGAACAAGCGCTGGACATAACAAGAATAACAAAATTACAAACTATAATAATAATAATATTATTATTATTATTGTTGTAGGATATTTTTATTCTTCTTAAGATTTTTATTACAATTGATTCTAGTTTTGTGGGGATTATTATTATTAATAAAAATATTATCGTTATTATTATATATTGATTTTATTTTTATATTTCATAATGAATATTCTTATATTATTATTATTTTTTCATGATGATTATTATTATTAATAAAAATATTATTGTTATTATTAAATATCAATTTTATCGCTATATTTTTTTCTTCTCAAAAGTTTCATTAATATTAAGTCAGGTATTATTATTTTTTATAGTCTTTATTAAAGCAAATCCAGACAATTATGATGATTATTATTATTTTTATTGTTATTATTATTTTTATTGTTATTATTATTTTTATTGTTATTATTATTATTATTATTATTATTATTATTATTATTATTATTTTTATTATCATTATTGAGTCTCAACCTTGTTCAACTCGTCATAACAGCAGTATGAGTGTTGGCACAGAACAATATAAGGACTGCATCATCAAGATATAGACATGCTATCCTTCAGTGAAATATAAGCAGTTAATAAAGTATTACATTGGAGGATAGTCATAATACTGTATAAGAGGACATATGGTCTTGTATGAGAAGGTAGCTGAGTGCATTATTAAGAAAATAGTCATAGGAAACTAGTTATATTTGTTATATAAGGAGGTAGTTATATAAGAATATAGTTATATAGGAAGGTAGTTATATAGGAAGGTAGTTATATAAGAATATAGTTAAATAAGAATATAGTTATATAAGAATATAGTTATATAAGAATAGTTATATAGGGATGTAGTTAAGTAGTAATGTGGTTATATAAGAATATGGTTATATAGAAATGTGGTTATGTATGTAGTGAAGTTATGCACCTATATTAGTTAGCACGGTAGCGTGAGGAAGACAGAGGTACCATTAAGTCAACAGCGCACTGATCTGCTGTTGGATCTGCTCTAGAAGGTGACATTTCTGTTGTTTTCATGTGTTGTTTTGTTGTTGTAGAAGGTGGACTTGTTTTGTTTTTGTTGTTATTGTTTTTTGTTGTTACTGTTTTTTT
>OX387252.1:7434818-7444818 GCA_947562095.1 Branchellion lobata | reverse complement strand
TCTTATTTAATCTAATCTAATCTAATCTAATCATGCTTTATCTAATTTAGTCTAGCCTAGCCCAACTTAATCTGGTCTAAGCTAGCCTAATCTAATCTAATCTAATCTAATTCAATCCACTCTAGCTCAATCTAATCGAATCCTCCCACAGAGCCTGACCAAGGTATGGGACCTGTTGCTTTCGTACCTCAACAACAACGAAAACCCAGCCAATAGAGGAACCAAAAATAAAGTGAAGATTAAAAAAATATTTTTCTTTGATTTTTAATTTCAGTTTTTAATTAATTTTGATTTTATTACATTTACTGTCAAAACTGAATTAATTTTGAAATATTTTTGATATGTTGATAAAAATTGTTTCCATATCTCAAATCCTCCACCTTATATTTCTATCTTTGAGTATTCCTAGTGTAATTTGTTTTCAACACTGAAGGAAGTTTTGATGATGTAAAATTAAAGTTCGAATTGATTATAATTTTTGCATGACTTGTGGATCCAATAACACATTATAGAAATCTCTCCCGAGCCAGCTTCCGCACAACAGCCTTTCTACATTAACCTCACCACAAAAAGCTTATTACTCACAACTCCACAACTAAGCTCTCCATTAACTTTTTTTACACTAATCTTTTTCTCAAAACTTTTTCCCCCACCCACCTCACCATCAAAACCTCTTCCCCCACCATCCTCACCATCAAAACCTCTTCCCCCACCCACCTCACCATCAAAACCTCCTCACGATTCAACCTTACCATCAAAACTTTTTTAACACCAACTTTCTTATCAAAACTCATTCCCACACCCACCTCTCTATCGAAACCTCTTCACACGCCAACTTCTCTATCGAAACCCCTTTCCACGCCAACCTCTCTATCGAAACCACTTCCCACGCCAACCTCTCTATCGAAACCACTTCCCACGCCAACCTCCCACCTTCCCACAGCCTTCGCACCGCTCTACAGGCACATGGAGACTGCGACAGGACTTCCAACTCTCCAACCCCTCCCAATCAGGCAGCCTTGGAACCATCCAAGAGGTGGGATCAGCTGAGCAATCGTACATTCAAAAATAAAACAAATATCTTTAATAACTGGTTATAATCCATTTAACATTCAAAATTAGAAAATTTTTTTGAGTGATTAATTGATTAAATTGGATTATTCTCGAAAAAAAATAATTAAAAAAAACAATTAAAAATAAAACGATAGAAAAACAATAAAAAAACAAAACAAAAACAATAAAAAAACATTAAAAAAACAAAAAAAAACAATAAAAAACAAAAAAAATCAATAAAAAAACAAAAAAAAAAAAACAAAAAAAAAACAATTAAAAAAAAACAATAAAAAACAATTAAAAAAAACAACAAAAAAACAAAAAAATCAAAAATGAAGTAAGTTTGATTATTATTCTATTTGAATCAAAATTCAATGAAGATGGAAAAATAAAAGCTAAAGAAAATATTTAATTGGTTAATTGTTTTAACCGATTCCCAATCAACTGATCTCAAATTTAATTTTTTTTTTCTTTCAGCACGACTACAATCCAGTGAATGAAAACAACGTTAACAACACTACTAACTTCAAAAACAACAACAACAACAACAACAACAATAATAATAATAATAATAATACTAATAATAATAATAATAACACAATAAACGACAAAATAAGGTCGATAAAAAGCACAATATCCAAACGAATGGCCTTGAAAAATATTTTTAACGATGAGAATACAATTGCTGAAGAGGATGAAGAAGATGCAGATGGCGTGAAGGAGGGGGCTGCTGATGATGATGATAAAAATAACAACAAAAGATCCGATAGTGACAATGTTAACAACAATAATAACAATAAAAACAATAATAACAGTGGTGTCGTCAATGGTGGTTACAGCAAGGGAGAGAATGAAGGGAGTTATAACAAGAACAACCAGCAAAGCAGTCTGAGCAGCAACAACAGAAATAAAAATTCACTTTTAAGCGGCATGAATCATAACGTGGATGATTTCTTCGAGTTGACTGAACCACTGGATCAGATACAGTACATCACTGGATTCTCCATCCTTCATCCCGAACTCAGGTGAAGAAAAACAATAAGAAGATGAGGAAGAGGAGATGGAAAAGGAGGAAGGAGAGAAAAAAAAATGAGGAGAAAAAAAATCTTTTTATTCAACGCAAATTCTTATCATTCATACACTCACCATTATCAATAAAACTTCCATCACACTATCGCCACCCGCCTCACTCCCCCACTTCACAACACCACCACGACCATCAGCACCACACCACTACACCACACCACACCACACCACCACACTACACCACCACACCATCAAGACCATCACAACACGACCATCACCACCACCACAACCAAAATCTCACTACCACTACACGACCCCACTAAACAACAACACCACCAAACAACCACACTACTACACGACCACACCACACCAAACAACCACACTACCACACGACCACACACCACCAAACAACCACACTACCACACGACCACACCACACCAAACAACCACACTACTACACGAGCACACACCACCAAACAACCACACTATCACACGACCACACCACACCAAACAACCACACTATCACACGACCACACCACACCAAACAACCACACTATCACACGACCACACCACACCAAACAACCAAACAACCAAACAACCACACTTCCACACAACCACACAACCACATAACCAAACCACCACACGACCACACGACCACACACCACCACACCACACCAAACAACCACACAACCACACAACCACATAACCAAACCACCACACGACCACACGACCACACACCACCACACCACACCAAACAACCACACAACCACACGACCACACGACCACACAACCACACGACCACACAACCACACGACCACAGAGACGAGGTGTACTGCATGTTGTACAAGAACATCAACGAAGGGGGCAGGAGAGTGGAGAGGGCTTGGAAGCTGCTACGCCTCATGATGGCGGTCTGTGTGCCCTCGCAAAAGGTTCAACCTCAAACTTTTGAATTCTTGAAAACAATTTTTTTTTGATCTTTTGAAAAATTAGGTTATAACTGAAAATTTTTTTTTGAGCAGTTTGTAATAAATATTTTTGAAAAAAATTATAATTAAAATTGGATTTTTTGGTGGAAATTTGGAAAAAATTGTTAAAAATAAGCACACGCACAATTATAGATGTTACTCTACCTGGCAAAGTTCATAGACGAGGGAAAACAGACAAACACAGAAGAACTTAAACAGACTCTAATGAGGTCTGTGAAAAGTGGATCGAGATATCAACCACCTTCCAGTCTCGAAATAGACGTTAGTGGCGGAAAGTTTGAAATAATGTTGACTTGTGAATTTGAAAACAATTAAAAGTAATTAATACAGAATTTAAAAAAATCATGATAAGTTTTCGGCTTAAAAAAAGAATATTTTCACATAATAATTTCAAAATAAAAACCAAGTATTTTTATTTAAAAAATAAATTATTAACTAAATATTTAAAAAAAATTCTTTTTCAGTCGCTAGAAGAAGGACAACCCTTGCAACTGAATGTCACGTCGATGGACAAGAGCATCCACACCATACAAGCACATCCCTGCATGACGTCACGCGACGTGGTCGATGACGTCATGCAAAGATTACAAATAGTCGAAAAGTTTGGATTCTCGCTTTTCATCTCTATGGACAACCAGGTTAATGAGAATGACTGGGATAAATCAGCGTCTCAGCTGCTTGCTTGACGTCTCAGCTGCTTGTCTGACATCTCAGCTGCTTGCCTGACGTCTCAGCTGCTTGTCTGACGTCTCAGCTGCTTGCTTTGGCGCCTCAATTGCTTGCTTTGGCGTCTTAGTCTTATGCTTTGGCGCTTCACAAATTGGATTTATTGAAATTATTTTTTTTCAATTAAAGACAAAACTAAAACGGAGTATACACCCACGTTCTTGATGTCCATTCTGAATGGGTTTTTAATGCAGTTTTCAATATGAAAAACATTTTTTTATTTGTTTTTCTTTTCAAATTATTTTTTTTTTCAGAAATATTTCACTTATTATCTGCTGACGCTTCTAATTCAATTTCTGGAAATGATCACTAATTCAATTTTTGATTCCTACATCGTATTTTTTCCAAAAAAATTCATCAGATACTAGTTCTAGCCTCCGTTTCTAGTTTTTCGACTTATCTTGCTGTGAATTATTTTTGTTCAAAGTTATTTTTCGCTTATTTTTTTCAAATTAGTCTTTTAATAATTTTTTTTGAGTTTTTTTGTACATACATTAATTAATTTCACCTTTTTTAGTAATCGTATTATTTTTTATAAAATTTATTTCTAAATTAATTCATCCTCAAATATTTTTCAAGTTCATTTTGCGGTCTAATCTAAAAAAAAAAACCTTTTTTAAAAATTGACTTTTTAGAATTAAATTTTTGAATTAACTTTTAAACGATTGCAGGTGATGTCACTGGGATGGGGGAATGATAAAGTGTTTGACGCAATTTCGAGGTGTGAGCAAATCGAACGCGAAAAGAAAATGGCGGCGAATGGCGACATGAAGTGGGATGGGCTGTCAAACATGGCGGAAAATATTTTCAAAAGATTCAGTATAAAACAAAACAGCAACAATAACAAAAACAAAAACATCTCTGACCAAAACAACAACAATAACAACACCGCGAATTCTGATTCAAACGCGGAAACGGATATGGATGGGAAATCACTTCCGGTTTGGAGATTGTTCGTCCGGAAAGAGGTGTTTTATCCATGGGACGATGACGTCATAAACGACTCATTAGCCACCCACCTGTGCTACGTACAGCTGTGTCGTAGTCTGATGATCGGCGAGTGCGCCTGTGATAAGGTGATTGATGTGTCTTGTGTGCTGATGTGTGCATCTTGTGTGTGTGTCTTATGGGCTGATGTGTGCATCTTGTGTGTGTCTTGTGTGCTGATGTGTGCATCTTGTGTGTGTGTCTTGTGTGCTGATGTGTGCATCTTGTGTGTGTCTTGTGTGTTGATGTGTGCATCTTGTGTGTGTGTCTTGTGTGCTGATGTGTGCATCTTGTGTGTGTCTTGTGTGCTGATGTGTGCATCTTGTGTGTGTCTTGTGTGTTGATGTGTGCATCTTGTGTGTGTCTTGTGTGTGTGTTGATGTGTGCGCCTTGTGTGTGTTGATGTGTGTATCCTGTATGCGTTGACGTGTTTAATTCGTGTTTTTTTGTTTCGATGCGTGTATTTTGTTTCGTTTTTTTGGTAGTTTTTTCTTAGTAAGATTCGTTAACATGTTTATGAAAATTAAATCACACTATTTTTAAATGATTCACGCTTCCATGAGTTGAGCAGCTGTCAACAGCACTAGACACAGACAATTTTTTAATCACACCAACTCGATAACTGAGTCATTAACCCCTACTACAACCACCACAACCCTTTGACCATTCTCTACACAACCCTAACCCCTAAAATCATTATAGCTTTTTTCGGGCCTCTCTACAACACCAACCCTTTACAACACCGACCCTTTACAACGCCAGCCACTACAACTACCAAACATTCTCAATCATTGATAAAACACCCAAACCTTTCAACACCCTCTAAATATTTTCCCAAACTCTCTTGTAAAGTCCACAGTCACTAAAAGCCACCACCGCTAAACCTTCCCTCCCCTCTCTCCCCCCTCCCTCCTCCTTCCCCAATCCTTTAGGGCTACGAAGTAGCTGCAATGGCAGCTAGACAGCACTACGTGGAGTATGGGGGAGAGGTGAGTGAGGTGGGTATGGAAGGGGTGATTGAGAATTACGTTCCGTCCGGCTGGATCAACAGAACCAACAGTTCCGTCAGAGATTGGGCCAGAAGCGTTTTTAACTTCCACAATCAACTCTTTGGCGAGGAACCACAGCCCAGTAGAGAATTCGTGAAAGCTGAAATGGTCCTAGTGGCGAAGACAAAATGGTATAAGGTATTTTCAAGGTTTGTGGTGGTTGTGGTGTGGTGGTGGTGAGTGGTGGTGTGGTGGTGGTGTGGTGTAGTTGTGTTTGTAGGAGTGGTGTGGTTGTGATGATGGTGGGGTGTGGATGTAGTAGTGGTTATGACGGCGATGTTTTGTGTTGTAATGTGGTGAGTTTGTGGTGTAGTGGTGAGAGTGACTAATTTCATCATTTTTAAGAGTATTATTTCTATTACTATAAACTACCGCTCACATGCGCCCTTGCTCACAGGTACTTCGAAGCGAGGCGTTTGGAGGGCATGCAATTTGGCACGCACACGAGGGTGCTTGTGGGTGTGTCGTCAGAAGGAGTCACCATCACTTCCAAGTCCAATGGAGCTTCTATCTACCACGCCGAGTACTACAAGATCACCTCTGTGATGGGACCAAGGTGGGTGGTGTTGTGTGGTGTGTGTGGATTGTGTGGTGTGTGGTATGTGTGCGTGTGTGTGGTGTTGTGTGGGGTAGCGTGGTGTGGTGTAGTGTGGTTTGTGTGGTTTTGTGTGCTGTGATGTTTGTGTGGTGTGGTGATTTTGTGTGGTTTTTGTGGTGTGATGTAACGTGGTGTTGAGTTGTGTAGTATGGTTTGTATAGTGTGGTGTGTGTGGTGTGGTGTGTGTGGTGTGGTGTGTGTGGTGTTGTGTGAGATGTGTAGTTTGTGTGGTTAACTGTAGTGTTTTTGTGTAAAACCCAAATAGTTAGAAGGAGTATTAGAAAAAATTATAAAAAAATGGTTTGAAAAAAAAAAGATAAAAGTGGAAAAGCAAAAAAAAGAAGAAAAAAATGATTTTTGTAGGAAAAGTGTATCGATTTAAGAAAAAAAAAAGGAAATTTTTTAAAAATAACATTTTCAGCTCCAAGTCAGGGGAAGAAAATGGAGAAAAGGATTCTTCGACCACACCACCAACTTTCCCGCCATCAAGCAACAAACGGGTGACATTCCTCCTGCTTGACGGCAACATGATCAAGCTGTTCTGTCCAGATGCGGCTGAGGTGCTTTTGCAAAATCAATTTAAAATTTTTTTTTGGATATGAATATAAACTGTTTTAGTTTTTTTTGTTTGATTTTTACTTTTTTAAATTTAGTTTTGAATTATCTTGTTTTTCATGTTTCAAGTTTTATTTTTCAAAATCAAATTTTTTTAAACATTGAGGAATTTTCAATTCAAAATATTGGAAATGTTTTTTTTCAAATTTTATACTCACAATTCCTTTTTTTTCATAAACTGTTGAATATTCTTGGACATATAAGAAAGTAACCATTTTGAAGACTAAAGAAGAAATAGGAAAAAAACAATCGAAGTTGAGATATAAAAACTCAAAAGACTTTCTTTTCTAGAATTTTTTTTCTAGAATTGAAAAAACATTTTTGTATTTTTTTTCTAGAATTAAAAATTTTTTTTAGAACTTTTTTTTATAAATTTTTAGTTTACAATGTTACTTTCAGATGGTGGAATTGGTGGAGTCCTTCCATGCTGGTCTGACTAATCGATCCACTTGGGGTCTGGCTAAAAACACGAAAGAGTACAATGGTGAGATTTTGGTGAAAAAAAACATGAAAAGAAAAAAAAAAGAAAAAAAAAACGAGTAGAGAAAGGGGAAATGAGGAAGAGGATGAAAAGAGGGAGATAGAAAAACAAAACGAACAAATAAAAAAGAAAAATTAAAAAAATTACAAAAATAAGTGAGAGGAAAAAAAGATAAGTGTGTTTTGGTTCCCATTTGACATCAAAGAAAGGTAAGGTAGAATGAGGTGAGTAGATGGTGGAGGAAAAGACGAACGACGAGGTGCCGTTCCTCAACACGGGAGAGTATCCACCCCATAGAAACACACGCTATGATAGTTGTATTGTATTGTATTATGTTGTTTTGTATTGTATTTTATTGTATATCATTGTATTGTATTGTATATCATTGTATTGTATTGTAGATCATTTTATTGTATTGTATTGTATTGTAACGTAATGTATTGTATTGTATCTTATTGTATTGTATTGTATTTTATTGTATTGTATTATAATAAGGCATGGCACATTGAAAACACAATGAGCACCAGCGTAGGAAAATGCCCTGTCGTGTCGTGTACAATGACCACCCCTATTATTAAAGAGGTGTGAGATCCTGCATTTGTGATTTCGGCTTTTGTATGTGGGTTTTTTTTGTCTTTTGCTTTTTAATTTTGTTGTTGTTGTTTTCAATGTTTGTTTTTTTGTTTGTATTTCACTTTTTATCATTTTAGTTTTTGTTGCTGCTATTTTTTTCGTTAGTTTTGTATCAATTTTGTTAATTTTGTATCAAATTTGTTAATTTGTATCATTTTTTTTTGTATCACATTTTTTTCTTTCGTTTTTGTTGATATTGCTTTTCTGCGACTAGCATCACCAGCGGGCTTGGTTGTATGTGGTGACATGCCTGCATGGGATTCACAGCGTGCTACGCTGGAAGAGGTTAACCAAGAGTTTATAATAGCGCTTATCGAAGAAGAATTATCCCAGGGACGTCAACACCGGAGAGTTTCCAGGCTACTCTAGCTTCGAGAAGCTTCGTTATTCTAATGCATCATCCGAGCAATAACAATGACACTAGACCGCTCTAGAGTGTGGTGTGAATGAAGAATGAAGATGCGGAATTGACTGGCGCGTGGCTTTGAATGTTTCGGAGTCATTTGAGAAGATGAGAGGGGGACGCTTAATTAAGGCCGAATGAAATACGCACGTGTAGCAGACGACTTGTGGATGATTGGCCTTGTAAGAGGGATTTAATTAAAATTTATTGGCTTAATTAATGTATTTTACACGAAAATCAGGTTAAATATTTATTTTAAAATTCCACGCACGCCAGCATAACGACTTCCTTTTGTTCTCTTCATTATCGTCAACATGAGGTGGGAGCTTTGCATGATTAAATAACTGGGTTAAAAAATCACAACCTTCAAAGTCACAGAATTTTAAGGAAAGTCCTTGACATCAGAATTATGTTTAGATGCATTTTGATGTATAAACTGAATTTTTGGCCTTCTCAAAGTTAAATTAAATAATAATTATTTTTAAGTCACGTTTGCCTGCTTTTAAACCATTTTTATATAACTTTCATTTCACAATTCAAAACTCAAAAGATGCATAGTTGAGAATTTTTTTTATAGAAATTTTTTTGAACAACTCTCAATAAACACAAAAATCTTACTAAAACCCATAAAAACTATGAAAAAAAACTATAAAAAACCACAGAAAAAAACTCTCATAAAATATTCCAAAAAAACCCTGAAAACCCCCCAAAAAACCCAAAAACACCAAGAAAAACCCCAAAACACCAAGAAAACTCTAAAGATTTCCCCAATACAGTGGCCTCGAAACTCTACGGGGTTAATGCCACTATAATAATATTCGTTTTTGTATTGTATTGTATTGTATTAATACACCCAACAAAACTTCAAAATTTTCTGCAACGCAGGCATCGAAACGTGCGAAGGGGATCTGCTGAAGTTGTCGAAGATGGCTGCGGAAGAGGCGCTGAAGGAGAAGGAGTGTCACTGCGAGAACATGTCGACTGGACAGACCGGCGTGGTGTTGAGTGCTGATGTGCTCATCATTCAAACCATTGAAGAACCTTCCGATGAAGTCTTGGTGAGGGGTGGGTTGGTGAAGGTGGATTGGTGAGGGTGGGTTGGTGAAGGTGGGTTGGTGAGGGTGGGTTGATGAGAATGGGTTAGTGAGGGTGGATTGGTTGGTTGGTTTGGTGAAAGATGGTTTGGTGGGTTGATTAGGGTGGTTGATGAGGGTTGGTAGTGGTGGGTTGGATGATAGTGGATTAAACCCCCAGTTTAAACAACCATTAAAACCGCTCCGCCACCATCTAATTTGAGCATTCATTCGAGCCATCCAACCCGATTAAAACCCTTAAAACAATAAACACACTCAACCCATTCAAACCACCCATTGGCTTTAACCAGCCATTCAGTCTGTCTATTCCAACTCCCTCCAACCTCCATCCCCAGCAACTCTTCCGA
>OX387252.1:7424818-7429818 GCA_947562095.1 Branchellion lobata | reverse complement strand
GTGTTTGTGTTTGTGCGTGTGTGTGTTTTCGTATGTGTGTGTTTGTGTGTGTATGTTTGTGTGTTTCTGTGTGTATGTTTGTTTGCGTGTGTGTTTTTGTGGGTTCGTTCATGTGTCCGTGTGCGTGTGTGTGGAGTTATTTCTGAGTGAGTTTCGCTTTTGTTTTATTTCTCTAAAGAATTAGAGCGTTTCAGCGTTGCAGAAAGAACAATTTCTCTAAAATATTTTCCACGGTTTTCGAAAAAAATCCTTCGAGACCCGGTGCCATAATGAAGCGTCGTAATTCAATGAAAAGGAAACAAATGTTCTCTTAAGTACGCACAAACATCATCACTAAAACTCTGCCATCCTCCGCAGCCAAAGCACCAATAATGACAGATTACAGAGGTGGCAAAGAAGACGTAGTAAGGTGTTCTTACTACCTCAATGAAGCTTTAAAGACGTCTTGAAGCATTGAGTTTTGAATAAACGAATGCGCCGCTGTTGCGCATGCAAGCAGTTACAAAGGGATTTTGAGTTTCACCTAAAAAAAATATTCTTGTCATTAACTCTGCTGGTCTTCAGTTCCACTCCATGAAAACTTCACGTCTTTGCATGGAAACGCCAATTCATGGAAACACCACACAACCACATTGAAACGCCACACAACCACATTGAAACGCCACACAACCACATTGAAACGCCACACAACCACATTGAAACGCCACACAACCACATTGAAACGCCACACTCATACAACTCATGACACCCCTTGAATAATCTTCAATAATTTTTCACCTTTTTCACTAGTACACAATTTCTATGTTAAACATGTCCTCATAGTTTCAATCCTCCCATTTCTCAAACCATTTGGAAAGCTACAACTCAAAAAATATCCAAAACAACCTAATTTTTCGCCTCCTGGAAACACCATCGACTTCTGTATCCTATTAAGCGGCGTTGCTGTAAACAACCGACACGATGACGATGACACTCATGCAAAAGACAAATGTGGTGCCAGCCACAAGCCACCTGTAGTGGAAATTTTGGTTCACCACGTGACCCAGAAAGATGGGACCCGGATGTGGGTCGCTACTGTCGGCCATTTTGTTACTTCCGGTACCGGGTAAGAGTCTATTTCCGGTTTCGTCGGTCGAGTCGTCGTCGTTGCTTCTGGAGTGTTGCGTGTTGAACTTGGCAAAAGCGCCTCTGTTGTTGCCCGACTTGCGTTGGTTGGTTACGTAGATCCTGTTGAGTTTGGTGACAAGTGGTCAAATTGAATACAATACAATAAAAATACGAATATTAATATAATAACATCAACCCCGTAAAGTTTCGAGTGCCAAA
Source organism: Branchellion lobata (assembly GCA_947562095.1). Classification (NCBI taxonomy): domain Eukaryota; kingdom Metazoa; phylum Annelida; class Clitellata; order Hirudinida; family Piscicolidae; genus Branchellion; species Branchellion lobata. The sequence goes on along the minus strand of OX387252.1, from coordinate 7,428,492 downwards.
AAGGTAAAAGGTGGTGTCAACATCTCAAAAGCGCCTTCATCGCTTTGACGACCATCGCCACTTCTACCCTACTCTTCGTTGCGACGTAGCGTGGCGTACGTGGTTGTAATTTATTTCATTGCGTTGTATGGCTTCGTATTGTGGTGTCTTACTCCATTGAAGATATCGTTTTGTACTGTATTACATTGTATACTACTGTATTTTAACTCGTTGTACAGCAATTTTCTGTGTTTTACTTTGGTGTGCTGTGCTGTATTGTATTGTATTTAATTATTTTTTAATATTGTTTTGTATTGTATTATTTTTTATTGCATTGTATTTTATTGTACAGTATTCTATTGTATTGTACAGTATTGTATTGTATTGTACAGTATTGTATTGTATTTTACAGTTTTGTATTGTACAGTATTGTATTTTATGTATGTTGTTGTATCAACTACCACCAGGGGCTGTTGAGGCAGCGTAGATTGAGGGTATGTTGTCGGTGGTGACAGTTGAAAATCAATTTAAGAAAGTTTAATTTAATTCGGAATTAAAAAAACATATAAAACAATCGCTCCAAAACCTGCGAGATTTGGAAGATAAAATGGACTTGAAAGAGCGTAAAACAGCAATGAAAAAGAAGATAAGAATGAGAGAGGCCGTGAAGAGAGGAGGAAAGTAGAAATGGAATAGGAGTGATGAAAATAAATTAATAATAATGAAATAATATGAAATAAAATAATGTAGAAAAATAAAAATAAAAATAATGTATAAAGATATGGAAATATGAAAATATAATAAGGAATAATAATATATAATAAAAATAAAAATAAAATAAAAATAACATAATGATATAATGAGGGCGTTATGATGTAATAAAAAATAATAAAAAATAATAATAAAATAATAATATAATTTTAGAAAATAATAATATAATTTTAGAAAATAATAATATAATAAAAATAATAAAAATATAATTAAAAAAATAACAATATAATAAAATAAAAAATAATTAAGAAATAAAAGTCTTTGATAAAGTAAGAAAGAGCAGAAGATGACGTAGGCATGTAATACGAGAAAGTGGGATTTAAAAAAAATCGAATAAGTAAATAAAAAAATATAACTAATAAATTTAAAAAAATATTATTAAAAAAATAAAAAAATAAAAACAGAGGAATCATTATTGAACAAAAATAATAATAAAATAAAAACAGAGAAATTATTATTGAACAAAATAATAATAAATAATAATAAAATAAAAACAGAGAAATTTTTATTGAACAAAAATATAAACAAAGAGAAAAAGAAACAAATGAAACACCGACCAAAACAAAAAGAAACAAGATTCTTCCTCATTTGAGGCGCTTGGTGCAGTACTGCTTTAAACAAAGAACCAAAGGCTTTATAATGAGAACAAAGAGCTTTGTATGAAGAACAAAGAACATAATATGAAGAACAAAGAGCTTTGTATGAAAAACAAAGAGCTTTGTATGAAAAACAAAGAACATCATATGAAGAACAAAGAATTTCATATGAGGAACAAAGACTTTCATATGAGGAACAAAGACTTTCATATGAGGAACAAAGACTTTCATATGAGGAACAAAGACTTTCATATGAGGAACAAAGACTTTCATATGAGGAACAAAGACTTTCATATGAGGAACAAAGACTTTCATATGAAGAACAAAGAACATCATATGAAGAACAAAGACTTTCATATGAGGAACAAAGACTTTCATATGAGGAACAAAGACTTTCATAAGAGGAACAAAGAATTTCATATGAGGAACAAAGACTTTCATATGAGGAACAAAGACTTTCATATGAGGAACAAAGACTTTCATATGAGGAACAAAGACTTTCATATTGAGTGAAAATATTCTATTTAGATTACAAAGAATCTTATGACAAAACAAAAAAAACCTATTTTAAGAAATAAAAACCTGATATAAAGAAGGAAAAATTGAATAAAAGTGTCAAACTAGTTACTGTAAGAGCATTGAACAATGAATGGATTCAGAGAGGATATGAGGAACAAAGATAAGATACAAAAAGCATGGCAGAAAAAAATCTCATCAAACAACCGGCCCTGTGGACAGAGTACCAAATTACAAAAGAAGAAATAAAGAACAAAGCTTTTTTATAAAACACAAAGAAGTCCAATAAAAGACTTTACGTTAATTACATTGTCGTGTTCAAATGTCAGCCAATGCAAGCTTTCGTTATTCAAGCCATGAAAAACCCGTTGGAGGAATGTGGATGGATGGATGGATAGGTTGATGGTGAATGGATGGATGGATGGATGGGTTGATGGTGGATGGATGGATGGGTGGGTTGATAGTGGATGGATGGATGGATGGATGGGTTGATGGTGGATGGATAGATGGATGGGTTGATGGTGGATGAATGGATGGGTTGATGGAGGATGGTTAGATGGAATGGTTGATTTTGGATGAATGAATGGATGGATTGATGGGGAGATTGTTGAATAAATAAAAGGGTGTCTGAATGAATGGAGGATCCATTTGAAATAGATGGGTGATGATAATATTAATGAATAAAATGAATGATACCGATGAATGCATGGTGTGGTTGAATGGATGAACGAATGCATGGTGTGGTTGAATGGATGAAAAAATGCATGGTGTGGTTGAATGGATGAATGAATGCATGGTGTGGTTGAATGGATGAATGAATGCATGGTGTGGTTGAATGGATGAATGAACAGAGTAAAAGAATACAAGGCTGAATGCACGGATGGGTGTCTTATGGAGTGCAATGCAACGAAGCATTGAAAATTCAAAAGTTGCTGAGAAAGTAGGAAATTGAGAACCTTTTGTTGGAGATCATTGTATGAAAGATGGAACAAGTGAGCGAAATAAGAAAATTAATTGAAAAACATGAAATTAATAATTCACTCAACATAAATGTTCTAACATTGAACTTTTAATACTGAATATTAGAAACATTAATTACACAAACTATTGATTAGATTTTTGTAGAGCTTAATTAAACTTGAAAATACCTGAGAACAAAGAGGTATTTGAGCTGATCATCGTCGTCGTCGTTTTCATCGCCGAAGGAGGGGGATTGGGAGGAAGGGGGTGGTGGAGTGAAGGGGCTTATGATGGTTTCAACGTTGAGCAGCTCTTCATTGATTTCTGGGGGGGGAAGAAGATAGGGTGTTTGGGTGAATAGAGCGTTTTGGGTGAGTAGAGTGTTTTGGGTGAGCAGGGTGTTTTGGGTGAATGGGTGGAAAAGTGAATGAGTGGGAAATGAAAGGATGGAATGGTGAATGGATGGAATGGTGAATGGATGGAATGGTGAATGGATGGAAGGTTGAATGGATGGGAGGGTGAATGGATGAGAGGGTGAATGGATGAGAGGGTGAATGGATGGGAGGGTGAATGGATAGGAGGGTGAATGGATGGGAGGGTGAATGGATGAGAGGATGAATGGATGGGAGGATGAATGGATGGGAGGGTGAATGGATGGGAGAGTGAATGGGTATTATGTGAGTAGGTGGGTGTTTAGGGTGATTTGGTGAGTGGTTGGAGAGGTGGGGTGAGATGGAATAAAAAATATATTTATAAGAATACATGAACGAAAGTAGTTGAATATGCGTGAAACAAAAGGCAGGATGAGGTTAAAAGTCCGAGGGAATGGGCGGAGAAGTGGGGATGGAAGGC
>OX387252.1:7420669-7424618 GCA_947562095.1 Branchellion lobata | reverse complement strand
AGGCGAAATAGTTGAGTGTGGAAAAAAATTGAGAAAATGAAAGAATTGAAAAAATGGACTTGCATACGAAGGTTCAAAAAAAGTTAATTTATTCCTGGTAATTAGATTTGAAGCGGAGTTATAAATTGGCATCAGAGTGAGTACATCCTTTAATTCTTTTTCACGAATGACGCAAAAAATTCTCCCTCAAAGTCCTTCGGGAAAGGCATTGAAAGGATTATAGGCTGAAAATAGCGGCTTCAGAAAAGGATTTTTGAAAATGGTACCTTTGTGCAGCTTTCGAAAAAATTATTTTTTGAAAAATAGTTTTTTTTTGCATTAACTGACTTGAATGGAAAAGAAAAACAATGTAAAAAAGTTTTTTTTTTAAACAAAGCGAAACGCATCATGAAATGCGAAAATAATGGAGGAACAATTGTAAATTTACAACGAAAAACATTCTAGAAAAACTTTCAACATAAAAACTAAACACAAATCAATGGAAAAATTGAACGTTCATAAAATGACCAGAACTTCTCTGTGAAATCATTGTTTTTAAATTTCTTTTTCGAAAAAAACATGGAAAGTAACTTTTGCAAAATTACATAAAGAGCTGGGAACTGTTCACAAGCACGCTAGCCAACACGTCATCTTCGCCTCACAGAGCGCAATCATATTGTTGTCCATGCGTGGAGTTTTGTGAACATGTGAGAGGAGGGAGAAGAAGAAGAAGAGGAGGAGGAGGAGGAGGAGGAGGAGGAAAAGGAGGAGGAGGAGGAGGAGGAGGAGGAGGAGGAGGAGGAGGAGGAGGAGGAGGAGGAGGAGGAGGAGGAGGAGGAGGAGGAGGAGGAGGAGGAGGAGGAGGAGGAGGAGGAGGAGGAGGAGGAGGAGGAGGAGGAGGAGGAGGAGGAGGAGGAGGAGGAGGAGGAGGAGGAGGAGGAGGAGGAGGAGGAAGAGGAGGAGGAGGAGGAGGAGGAGGAGGAGGAGGAAAAGGAGGAGGAGGAGGAGGAGGAGGAGGAGGAGGAGGAGGAGGAGGAGGAGGAGGAGGAGGAGGAGGAGGAAGAGGAGGAGGAGGAGGAGGAGGAGGAGGAGGAGGAGGAGGAGGAGGAGGAGGAGGAGGAGGAGGAGGAGGAGGAGGAGGAGGAGGAGGAGGAGGAGGAGGAGGAGGAGGAGGAGGAGGAGGAGGAGGAGGAGGAGGAGGAGGAGGAGGAGGAGGAGGAGGAGGAGGAGGAGGAGGAGGAGGAGGAGGAGGAGGAGGAGGAGGAGGAGGAGGAGGAGGAGGAGGAGGAGGAGGAGGAGGAGGAGGAGGAGGAGGAGGAGGAGGAGGAGGAGGAGGAGGAGGAGGAGGAGGAGGAGGAGGAGGAGGAGGAGGAGGAGGAGGAGGAGGAGGAGGAGGAGGAGGAGGAGGAGGAGGAGGAGGAGGAGGAGGAGGAGGAGGAGGAGGAGGAGGAGGAGGAGGAGGAGGAGGAGGAGGAGGAGGAGGAGGAGGAGGAGGAGGAGGAGGAGGAGGAGGAGGAGGAGGAGGAGGAGGAGGAGGAGGAGGAGGAGGAGGAGGAGGAGGAGGAGGAGGAGGAGGAGGAGGAGGAGGAGGAGGAGGAGGAGGAGGAGGAGGAGGAGGAGGAGGAGGAGGAGGAGGAGGAGGAGGAGGAGGAGGAGGAGGAGGAGGAGGAGGAGGAGGAGGAGGAGGAGGAGAAGGAGGAGGAAGAGGAGGAGGAGGAGGAGGAGGAGGAGGAGGAGGAGGAAGAGGAGGAGGAGGAGGAGGAGGAAAAGGAGAAAAAAGGGTAGGAGAAAGAAGAAGAGAAAAAAATGAGAAAATGAAAAAAAATGAGAAGGAGGAAATAAAGAAAAAGCAAAAGAAAAAGAGATGCAATAGGTTGCCATAGACACTTGCCCGAGCAACGCTTTAACAGCGCTTAAATAAAAATTTTAAGAATTGAAACCAGTTTTTAAAGCAAAAACTAAATTATTGTAATTAAAATTTTATAAATTTACAATGAATTGAAAGAATTACAAACAGACAAAACTAATTTTTTCCGATTTAACAAGCATGTACCATTCTGGGTTCAACTGCATCCATGTACTCATGTAATTATTTTATTTTATGAAAAAAATTTAAAAAAAGATATTATTAAAATTTTCAAAAAATATAATTAAAAAAATATTTAAAAATTTTATTGTTAAGAAATAAAAAAATAAAAAATGATAAGATTTTTTGAAAAATAAAACCAAATGAACCAATGCTAGTACCAACAAGGAAAAAACTCTAGCTCATAAAGACAATAAAAACTCTTTAAAAAAAATAAAAATACCGAAAAAAATGTAGGATACTAAGAAAAACTACACAAAACAAAGAAATGAAAAAAAAACTGAAAATGAGATACCGAAAAGAACTAAAAACATAAAACTAAGAAAAGTAAAAAAATAAAAATAAAATAAAAATACGAAAAAACCGAGAATGATAAACTAACAACTAGAATCTTTCCTTTGAACTGTCAGCCCGTCATCTGATTATGAATCCGCACGCGTTCTATCCATCCTTAATAGCATAACCTTTTCATACTACAATCATCCCCCCATTTCATATCGCCGCTATCATCACTCCACCACCATCATCATTTCTACCACTGTCACCATTCCACCATCATTATCATTACCCCCACTATCACCTTTTCACCATCATTATCATTCCATCCTTATCGTTTTTTTATTATCACTAGAGCTTTCATTATAATTATTTTGACCATCTTTATCACAAGTATCGCTACAACACCCACCGCATCTAGTTCCATTGGAGATGGTAGCCACCACAAATTTTCTACCGCCAAAAAATTCATTCCACTGGCTTACTTCCACAACCATTGCCACTACTAGCAACGCCACAACCACTAAAGACATCAAAACCAGCGTAACTACAACGGGAAGCATTACCATCTCTACAACCACCACTACTGCCACCTTCACTACTATACTTCCCACATAACTACACCACCCCAACCACACCCCCACAGCTACACCACAACCACACCACCACAGCCACAGTCACAGTCACACCATTACACCACCACTAAAACCACACCACCATCACACCACTACCACGACCACACCAACATCACAACCACACCACTACCACACCACCACCACAACCACACCAACACCACAACCACACCAACACCACAACCACACCCCCAACACAACCACACCACCACTCCAACAAAGTTAAGGCACGGCAGAGATTAAGCCTAAAGACTCTTCTATCATTCTTTCATGCCTTCCAGCTATTCTCCCATCACACGCCTTATTATCTCCTCATCTGACTATATCTTCTCTCTAGCTTCCTCTAAGATTTTTTATGTGACTAATTTTTAATTTTTTACTTTGGTCATTTTTCACGTTATTTTTATTTTTTGTTTTTGTGTTTTGAAATGTTATTTTTGTTTTCTTCCCTTCGTCTTTTCAAAACATTTTTTTTTCAAAAAAATTAAGATGGGTTTCATCTATATTTTCAATACTCGAAATGTTGCAACATAAAGTAATAACATAAAGTGTCATAAAAACGTATTTCTGTCGTCATCTAAGCTTTCAGCCAATTTTGCTCCTTGCTTTATGAGCTTGACTCAACCACTTCTACGACTATCCGCCATGAGAACCATTACAACCCACCCACCACGGAATGAATTATAAATTTCCCCTCACAAAAACTCTTCAAAACCTTTTTAAAACCACCTTCTACACACAGTACTATAATTTTTTACAAGAATACTTTTAAATAGTATGATTTTCTTTTCCACAATGAGCCTCAAAATCCTTTCCACAACGATCCTTACTAATGTTTCCACAACCCCTACTACCATTAGTTGTCACAAGCGCTGATATGACCATTCAAACAACAACAACAAGCACAACACTGCTATAGAACGTGAAGGAACCATCACCAGTATCCAATTCACTTTATCACTACTACATTCTATCC
>OX387252.1:7398169-7415669 GCA_947562095.1 Branchellion lobata | reverse complement strand
TGAGAAAACAAAAGTTAAAATACTAAAAATTAAATAAAAACTGCAAAACAAAAAAAACAAAAAAAAGTTTTTTTCGCGAAGTACGGAAGGCTCAAAAACTATTAACACAATCATTAAGGGTATAATAAATAGATTGGCTTGGAACCTTTTAAAGTATTATCTTCCAAAGAACAATTAACGCGGTTGATTAATGAGTCTATGGTGTCATTGAGTTCCGGAAAGAAATCTTGATAGGTGATTGTTTGCTGTCTTTGCTGCTGCGGTTGTTTTTGTTGTTGCTGGTTGTTGTTGTTGAGATTGTTGTTGCTGTTGTTGTTGTTGTTGCTGCTGTTGTTGTTGCTACTGTTGTTGTTGTTGTTGTTGTTGTTGTTGTTGTTGTTGTTGTTGTTGTTTTGAACAAGCCATAGCCTGCAGGTGTTGGAGAATAAGGTTATAAGAGAAGTAAATGTAAATAACAACAACGTCAAAACAATAAAAATAAAAATAATAAAATGACTTTAACGTTTTATAATAAAAATGACAAATTCTCTCCAATTGAACAACACATTTGTAATGCATTTATCAAATAATTTTGCAAATTTTTAAATTATTCATGTAAAAGCCAGAAAATATATAAAAATTAATTTTCAGTTTTGAAAATATTTTGCCCAAATGTACAAAATAAAAATAAAAACAATTTGAAATAGATTTTTTCATACTTTCGCTTCATTAAAAACAAATGGCAGTGTAATTTGCGGTGAAAAATGCTTCAATTATTCACGAAAAAACGAATTTTCGGTTCGAAAAACAACTTTATAAATTTTTGCAAAACTTTGGAATTTTTCAAAAACCCATCATCATCGTGTGTATGAAAATCTTTCTATTGTTGTCTTTCAAAGTTGATGAAACTTGGAAAAGATTTTCATTTTTGAGTGATTTGAAAAGAATTATCCTGAAACGAATGAACAAAAAAATTAGTTAGTTATGAGGTTTTTTTCTAATTATTTTTATTTTTGATTATTTTTTTTAATTAGTATATATTTTTTTAAATTATTTATCAATGTTTGGATTATTTTTTGGTGTAATTGTTCTTAAAATATTACTTCCTGTTTTTTTGCTTCAACACTTCGACTGAATTACAACGTGTTCCTGATTATTTCACTGTCAAAAGTTTTTTTTTCTAAAGGAAAAAAACTAAAAGTTTAATTGCATTTTTATTCTTATAGCTTTTCAAGCGGCTGTTTTTATTTCTGATATATATATACAAGTCTCACCAGACTTTAAAAAAAAACTGATTATCTTCCAAAATTCTCTGTTTCCAATTTTTCTTTCCACCTTTTTCCCTTAATTAATTTTTTTTGCTCATTTATTTAATTTTTTTTTAATTTTGCTTTTTTTTGTAACATTTTTTAGATTTTTCTCATTTACTTTCTCATTTTTCTTCCTTTATTCCTCCACTTTTTTCACATTTCTTCTTTTACCCTTATTTTTTCTTTGCTTTATTTCTTATTTATTGTCTTTTTTTTTCTTTATAATCTCATCTCTCTTCCGGCTAGTTATATTAGTCGCTAAGAAATTTTTTCACCTCATAATCTTCCCATAAACACTTACACAATTCTTTACAAACACCCACCCACCCCAAACACCTCCTCCCAAACATCCTTCTTCCGAACACTTTTCCTCAAACATCCTCCTTCCAAACATCCTCCTTCCAAACATCCTCCTTCCAAACATCCTCCTTCCAAACATCCTCCTTCCAAACATCCTCCTTCCAAACATCCTCCTTCCAAACATCCTCCTTCCAAACATCTTCCTTCCAAACATCCTCCTCCCAAACATCCTCCTTCCAAACATCTTCCTTCCAAACATCCTCCTCCCAAACATCCTCCTTCCAAACATCCTCCTCCCAAACATCCTTCTTCCAAACATCCTCCTTCCAAACATCCTCCTTCCAAACATCCTCCTTCCAAACATCCTCCTTCCAAACATCCTCCTTCCAAACATCCTCCTTCCAAACATCCTCCTTCCAAACATCTTCCTTCTAAACATCCTCCTTCCAAACATCCTCCTTCCAAACATCCTCCTCCCAAACATCTTCCTTCCAAACATCCTCCTCCCAAACATCCTCCTTCCAAACATCCTCCTTCCAAACATCCTCCTTCCAAACATCCTCCTTCCAAACATCCTCCTCCCAAACATCCTCCTTCTAAACACCTTCCTCTCAAATTTCCCAAACCACTCCAATTTTTCAAAGCCTTCCATCTCCTAACCTCCCTCCACTCTTACCTGAGTCCTCTGACATTATGGTTGAGCGAGTTTGACGACAGTTTCTTTGACAACAAAGTCGTCTCGAAGTTGATTGGCCAGTAACGATCCGAAAACACGCACGTGACCGTTTCACATGACGTCACTTTGACGTGGGGATTCTGTCTCAACCATTCATTGGCGTTGTCCATCAGAGCGCTGGATGTGATTGGATGGTAGTCGCAGTATGGCTTTTAATTTGATTAGTTGAATTCACTTAACGTGGTGTTTAAAAGTGAAACAGACACGTGGTTTTTAAAATAGAAAACCACGCTTTTCAAAAGATTTCAAAAAGTATTTTAAAAATACTCAGCCTTTTGATAGTGGAAAAAAATCCACACCATTCAGATATAAGCTTGGATGATTGATTTGTGCTGCATAAGCCAACACACGATAGGGGGTCGATGGGAGTAAATAGAAAAATCAATAATTCGATCCTTAAGGCTGGCAGAAGCTGAGAAAGAGGCGATCATTGAAGGTGTTTAACCTCTTTGTAATCCAGTCCAATCGATGCATTTGTATAGCGCTTATAAGGCATGCTTCGAAGGTCGTTTGTTGAAAAGTGAACTTACAAATGGTACGATTCAATTGAGTGATTGTCTTGGATAATAACTTCACTGGAAGCTCATTGACTGTGAAGTAAGCTTCTAATTGGAACCTTTCAAGGCGATGTGTTAGATAAAAACTGAAATAACTTTTGATGATGGTAAAGATTGACCTCAATAATCAAACGTCATAATAATCAAACGTCATAATAATCAAACGTCATAATAATCAAACGTCATATAAATCAAACGTCATAATAATCAAACGTCATAATAACCAAACGTCATAATAAGCAAACGTCATAATAATCAAACGTCATAATAACCAAACGTTTTAAAAATCAAACGTCATGAATAACATCAAAGCTGGTGCTGAAAAGGAAGGAATTCAAGGTGGTAGTGCGGAAACAACCGGAATCATCCACACCTCAACGCCTCACAAGGTCGCCATGGATTACCAATATTCAATAACGCGGCCTTGGACGTTTATAGGGAGGATCTCAGTTTTTCTTCTGCATTTTTCAGTTTTTCTTCTGCATTTTTCAGTTTTTCTTTTTCATTTTTCAGTTTTTCTTTTTCATTTTTTAGTATTTTTTTTGTCATTTTCCAATATTTTTATTTTTATTTTCTAGTATTTCTTCTTTATTTTTCAGTATTTCTTATCCATATCCTAATATTCCTCTTTTAAACCTCGGTATTCCTCCCTCATAATTCAGTAGTCCATACCCTTCACAGCGCAAGTTTATAGTGGAACTGAAAGCTATTCAGGGTTAATGTCACTATATTCTGATATTGATGATAAATAGTATTAATATTAATAAATAATTTAAAAAATAAAATTAATAAAAAAGATACGTATAAGAATAATTTCTTGGAGTAAGATATAAATTTTCATAGCTCAATGAAAACTGTGTAATGATGATTATTCTGAGTCAAAATAGTGGTATTACAGTGTATTTTTGTATTTTGAAGGTTTGTATGCTGTACAAATTATGTTCATGTTTTAGAGGTTCGTGTTTGTACGAACAAAGTTCATGTTTATATGAAAAAAGTTCGTATTTGTACGAACAACCTTTGTTTTTGTACAAACTTCGTGTTTGTACGAACAAAGTTCATGTTTGTATGAAAAAAAGGTTTTTTGTACTGATACTTTTTTAATCATGAGAGCAGAATTTTTGTTTGTAAGTACTAAAGTAATTTATGAAAGATGACAAGGCTTATTGACCTTCCAGTAAGACAACAACAACACGCGGAATGAGGGAATAACTTCTGCACGCGATTATTGTGTGGACCACTCATTAGGATTTCAGGAAATGACTTTTGACTGAAAAACCAACAAAGTATTTCTCTGGAACTACCTTGACAACCTTCGTGATCAATCACTTCTCTTTATGTCGTCTTTTTGTACCTTGCTTCGAAATAATATGAAATCACTTAGTAAAATAACCTGTTGAAAAAGCATTACTTGTCCGCTGAGTAGTATATCCTCAGTACTTCTTTAGTACTGAGTAATTGATACTTTCTTGAAAGTAAATGACTGGAAGATTGATAGTAGTTCAACGAAGGTTCACTGATGAAATTACAGAGTACAAATGCTTGAACATGAAAAAATCTGAATAAGAGTTTGTAAGATAATCAATGGTCCGGGAATTATGGATGAATGCGGTGGAAAAGCTATCAGTAATGAATCAGCTCAGATTCAAAATCGATTTTGTGAAAAGAAAAGTGTATGAAAACTTTTCATTTTTTGTGGCATACCTGTGTGTTTTTACTGGCTACCTTGGTGTGTGCAGATGCAACTAAAAAGGGCAATGTTTTACTTTCACGAATTAAATCTTGACACTCTCGAGAAAAAAAGGGTTTTTATATTTGGATAGCAATTTTTGACTTTTGGAATAATACGCTGTAGAAAAACAATTTTTAACAAAAGTGTAAAAATAATTACTCGCCGTGTTTACGGCTCGAAAAAATCTCTGACTTGTGGCGCCTAGGTTCCTCTTAATGGCTTTTTTTGTTGCTTCGCGTTGTAAAAAAAACGAAAAAGTAAGTTTGAAACACGCAAAAAACTAAAAGTTTTGCAAAGCAAAATTATTTTGAAATAAAAATAAAAATTGAAGATCAAGTTGAAAAGAAAAAATTGAATAAAAAGGAAGTCCACGAAAAAAATAAATGTAGGAAAATAATTTAAGGAAAAAACCATAATTTATGAAAAATTAAATTTAATCTTGAAATGAATTAAAAATTAAAATTTATATAAGACAAAATTAAAAATTGGAAAATTTAAATAATATTTGAAATGTTTTGTGGAAACTGAAATGAAAAAATAAATATACAAAAACCAAAAAACTTGAGAAGTTAGTTTAAAAGAATTTTGAAAACCTGACTAGAAAAATAAATAAAAAAAACTCAGGAAACATTCAGAAAACGATCAAAAAAACGATAAAAAAACAACTTGAAAAAACTCTAAAAAAACGTTAAAAAATGGAAAACACCTACTTGAATTTTTCCACTGCATCTTTGTCTGGGATGAAATCTTTGTATGAGATGGTGAAGTTGTTGGAGAAAGAGTCAGCGGGTTGGAGGGGGGAAGTGAGAGTCTGGTTTGATTTGCGACTTTTCGACTTCATGATGGTTACTGAGGATTGTTTCTTTATCTGTCAAGGAAGTGGAGGAAGAGCGAACCGTAGTGGGTGGAAGTGAGGTATTAAAGAGTGGTAGTGAAGTTAGGAGGTGGGTGGGATGAGGGTAGTGGTTTGTGGTGACTGAGGGTAGTGGTTTTGTGGTGGGTGAGGGTAGTGGTTTGTGGTGGGTGGGGGTAGTGGTTTGTGGTGACTGAGGGTAGTGGTTTTGTGGTGGGTGGGAGTAGTGGTTTGTGGTGGCTGGGGGTAGTGGTTTGTGGTGGGTGGGAGTAGTGGTTTGTGGTGGGTGGCTGAAGCGGAGGTGCAGTTGTTTATCAAAGATGAAAAGTGTAGTCTTGGTGTAGGAGTAAAAAAATGTGTTGTTGGTTAGTCCACGGAGTTGGTTAGTTAGTCAGTTGTTAGGTTGGTTGGTGGATTGAGGTTGGTTTGTAACAAGGGTTGATCGATTCATAGATTAATTTACTAGTTGTTGAACTGTTTTTCCTCTTTTTTTTATTGGTTGAAAAAGTGAACTTAACAAAATAGTTTTAATTGAAAAGTTGATTGCTTTTGATTATCAAGTATTCGATTCAAAATGTGAGTATCTTGATAATTCAAACGGAACTTTTTCACTTATGGTAAAACAAAACTGAAACTGAAGAAAAAAATAAAAATTCAAATGAAAAACTTGATGAAAAACCTCGTTTAATTATTTTTTTTGAAGAATTTCTGTGCTCTAATAGATTTGCAAAGTGCTCAGAGCACATGCTATATTCAACCAATTCATTTTTCACATGAAACAATTTATTTCATTCACGGAAAAATTCTGAAAGTCAATTAGAAACGAAAAAAAAAGAAGAAATTTTAACGAAAATATTTTTAAAATAATATTTCTAAAATCGTGTTCAGTTACTTTTTAAATTAATTTTAACAAATCAAAAACTCCATCATTCTTGAGTTACTTTTCTAGTGCCTAATTGAATTCTCCTTGTTATTTTTCTTCTACTTGAGAATCAAAAAAAAAAATAATCCACTTTTCCCTTTTTATTTTACATTTTTTCTCAAAAAGCCATTAATCAATATTTTGAACATGAAGTATTAAAAATGTTTATTAATGAATTTGATCGTTCGACCATGAAATTCTTAGAACTGCCAAAAAATCGATTTTTAAAGTTTTTTTTCTTTCTCTGATGTTTTTTTTGACTTTTCAACTCGTTTTTCGAGTTTTCAAAATCACCATTTATTGAAAAAAAACCCTTCAAAAAATTTCCAATCAACTTCAACCACCAACATTTCAAAAGAAAAAAAATAAATTTTTTCGACTACGAGCAAAACGAACATTTGTCATAGAGGACACAAATCATAGTCCCGAACAATGAATACTCCGCCATAAATTAGGATTTAATTAAATTTAAGACATGGATTATCATCATGAATCACTCACGTCTTTGAGAAGGATCGGCTTCGAAGCTTTGAGACTTTTTCGTGGTAGAGAAAGTTCAGAAACTGTGTCCTTTGGTTGTTGCAGTTGTTGTAGTGATTGTTGTTGTTGTAATTGTTTTTGTTGTTGTTGCTGTTGTTGTGGGTGTTTTTGTTGTTTTTTTTTGCCAGAATCTAGCAGCGTATTATGACTTTCGACTTGAAAAGATTCCGCATCGTCGTCAATCAAGCCAGCTCCTCTCACGTTCTTGCAATCATCATTTGCGCCATTTTCATCTTCAATTCCGTCGTCAATGGCGTAACTCAGCGTTATTTGGTCGCTTTGGAACGTGACTTGAGGTTGGTTCTTCCCCTCCTTCCTGTAGCTCTTAGCGCCGTTCCTGTTTAAAGATTCAGCATCTGTGGATGATTTGTCGGTGCAGATTTCTTCGTTCTTGCTGCCTTTGATGGAGAGAGGGTGGAAGGGTGAATCTGAAATGTCGGTCGTGAAGGACTTTTTCAGTTTTCTAGTCGTCTTCCGGTCAGACATTGATAAGTTAAGAGGAGATTGGGTAGCAGAAATGTATTTTTTGAATTATAAAAACACAACTTAAAATTTTTGCTGTAATTTTAAAGTTTAACTTGAAAATATTAATTTTTTTCGAGAGTTCAAAAAAAACTTTATGATCATTTATTTCATCCATTCAAAATATTCAACTGCACGTTGCAGTTTTGTTTTAAAAAACGTCATTTTGCCTCTAAAGCCAAGTCCCCAAACGTTATTGTAAACCCAATATAACGACAAATAATCGATCAAAAATCAATCATACAAAAATTGATTAAGTAAGCTATTTTGAAACACCAGAAACCATTGCAAACAACCTCAAATACCTAAGAGCGATCCGATCGCACAGGACTGGACATCCAACACAGTTTATATACCTCCCTGGGCCGGCAAACGTTGTGAAGACAGCTCGAAAAAAATTGATTCAAACAAAATTAATTCAGATATTTAAACTCATTTGGTGATATTTATCGTGTTTTAGACTTTATGAGAATGTTTTGTTTAATACACACCCTCATTGTTCTGTTTGTGGGTATATATACGAACAAATATACTTTAGAACACACCTCCAAACGTATGTATAAAACCCAAGGTGGCCACTTGCTGATATGGAATCAGAGTAGAAGCAGGCTAATAAAAAATCGCTTTAGCATCAAAATTGTTTAATTTTGTTTTTAAATTAAAATTTTTTTACTCCATTTTTGTAAAGTTTGAATTTTTTTTTTCATTAAAATTCCCAACTTGAAGCATTCAGAACTTTTTTTTTGAATTATTTTCAAAATCGAACAAAAACGTCTCAAAAGCGATTTTGAAATCGAAGCTTCGTCAAAAATCTTGAAATTTTTCTCATGAAATTATGCAAAAACACAAATAAAAAAAAGTTTTTTTAGAATAAATCTTTGGCGTTTAAGAAGCCATTTCGAGATGTTCAAGAGACTGGGTGTTTTTATTAGCGAGGATTTTATTTTTCATTATCGAGTTATTTTGCTGAATTTCGCTGACAGTATGAATATTTAATTGACCGATAAAAATCTCAGCGACCTCATCTTCAATCGGCTTCAGCTTTAAATAGTTTTCACTTACCCTCTTCTTCAGCAGTTTCTGCAGTAGTTTCATTTCCCTGCCGAGATTTGGATTCATCGAAAGTGGCAAAGGTCTGTCTTCTTCGTTTTCTTTTGGATCGCTAGAAGGCAGCAAGTTGACTGGGTAGGTGACGCTTTGGCGTGCTTTGAGTGTCTCGTCCACCACCGTGAATTTGCGCACTTTGGAGAGGTCAGGGTTTTTGAGGTCTCTGTACGTGAACCTCCTACCTAACATCTTGCTGTCTCTCATCGACAGAGTGCCCAGGGCGTTGCCAACGATGACCGGGTCGATGGTTAGTTCGATGTTCTTAAACATGGGCTTCACCAGAGGGTGTTCCATCACCTCTTTCGCCTGTTGATCCACCTTCTCGTCCTTGCCGTCGTTTTTGTAAATGGCATTCAAATCCACATCCACCTGCTTGGCTGCCTTCAACAAGAGTGGCTCCCAGTACGTTTGGAAGAACTTTTTCACTCTCTCTTCTTCATCCTGCCCCATATCTGTAATCGTATCGTCTAGAGTGTCGTCAGAATCTTCTTCCATGTTTTCTACCGCTTTGTCCAGCTGTGGAAAGTGTATTCCTCGGTTTCCAAGCTGGGTTTGGAGCTCTTGAAGGTCAATATTGGGTAGCAGGGTACACAGCTTCATGATTTCGTTGTTAACGTCCATGATTGAAAGCTTAGCTGCGTCGGTGTCGTAGAAATTTTCAATGATACTCATAATGGCCTCAGACGAAGACTTTATTGCCACCAGCTCAGCATTTGAAAATGAAGCCAGGGAAGGATTTTTTCTACCAGCCGTTTGAGAAGCACCGGGCTGTGGCGGAAGAGGTGATTCAAGAGAAATATGAAAGAATATAGTTTATAAAATTGAGTAATTATGAACATAATAAAATGAAGATAACCACAATAAAACATCCATCATTCATCATACTTTCCAGGGAACATTTAATAAAATTTAGAATTTTTATTCTACTAAGATCTCCGATGAGAATGGGCAACCTTTGCTTTCGTAGACACAAACCGGTTTCCCGTTGACTTTTTACTCCTGTATATTCTCTTGGATGGTCGTGAGCGCGTGCTGACGTAGGGGGCTCCTTGTACGTCCTCCCTTTGAGTGGACTTTGCGCCGCTTTTGAAGCTGATCTTCATCAGGTGTGACGTGGCGGTACTGTTACGAAAAGTGGACGCTCTACTTCTCTTAGTACTATTATAAAATAACATATTGTCTTTGGTGTTTTTTTTCGAGTCAGCATTTGACCTTTCATACTTTTGTGACTTGGAAGAATATTTTTTCAGAGTACTTGGCTTCCCTTGAGTCTCGCTCGAAAAATTCGATTGTTTCATTTTTTGCAACTTTAAATAACTATAGTTTTTTTTGAGTGGTTTGGCATTGAAGATAGAATCAACTGGGCCTTTATAGTCGCTTCTAACCATGGGTTCAATTTCGTCAACATTTTTCAAAATAGAAGTTTGTTGAGGTTTTTGACGTTTTGAATTAAATTCATACGGAGCAAGCTCATCGCTGAAATAAGAACTATTTGACAAATCCTTTTCTGGAACTCCAGTCATATCCGCCAAAAATTTCATAATACCAGTTTCAAAATCAGCCCACGTATCTTTACTCAAATTTTCAGGACCTCTGGTGTACTTCTTGTACTTGGGAGCTGACTCTTTGAAGTGTGCTTTATTCAGTAAAGCCAGATCAAGTCTTATAGCCTTTTGGTCGAATTGATTTTCTTGTTTTTTATTGCTTTTAATAGCTCTTATAGGCACCTGATTTTGCATGGCGCCCTTGTTCTTGACTAAGATTCTGTTAAATTTGATATAACTTGAGCAAAACTCGTCTATGATGATGAGGAGGAGTTTCTTGTCTTTATCTTCCAGACCAGTAGCTTGCCAGCAAAAGTCCAAATCAGTCAAAACTTGGCATAAAAGTTGCACGCTCATCAAAACAAAGAAATTGGGATAGACTTTTAGTTTTTTCTCTCTAAACAACTCTTTCATTCTATCAGAGTTGTGGAAGGCGCAAAAAAGGTAAAAAAGATTGGAGATTTGTTCAATTAGCTCTGAAAAGTCGAGGATGTTGTTGGTGAGGTTAGAATGTTTCCTCTTTGTGGCACTCACCAAAAGATGTGAGCAGAGCTGCTTGGCTGATTTGAAACTGGATGAGTCGGATGTTTTTTTTGGTGCTTCCGGAGTGGAATGATAAAAGGTGCTAGTCTTCACGCTGCCCATGGACGTGTCAAACTTCACAGGTTTCTTTTCCTTTTTTGGGTACACTCTGCTGATAGAGTCAGCTAGGCCCTCCATCAAGTTGACCATGCTTCGAGGAGTAGCCACCAAATTACGCATGTCTTGCTCCAAGCTGCCAAACTTCAAGTCCAGGCCTTGTTTAAGAAGGTTCAACTGACTCAGTACTTTGTTCAGACACAAAATTTTGGGAAGATTTTTGCCTTTTGACACGTTTTTCTCTGGCGTTTCTATTCGGTAGTTGTAGGCGTAGATGGCAGAACGCAAGAGGATATTGTAAATGTTCTTGATGGTCGACTGAGCTGTGCTTTGCAACCATTCTTCATTCTCGTACTTTTTTTCGTTTTGATTTTCGTCGTCTTTTGAGGTCTTCAAAGAAACCATCGTTTTGGTTTTTTTAACATTCTTGGGATTTTCAACTTTGAATCTAAACCGCTCACACACACACACCTCTTCCTCTTCGTCTCCCATGTCTTCCCGACCATACAACTCTTTCAGTAGCTCTCTAACGTGGCTTCTTTCTTCACGTTTTTCAAGATATTTCATGTATCCATCGTCAACCGTTTCTAACTTTAAATTCTCAGTATTTTTTTTCGCCTTCTTTTCGCTCGTGGAATCCTTTGGCTCTTCCAACCTTTTTTTCAGCTCTAGCAGTCTTTCAAGTTCCTTCTTTTCTTCCTCCTCGTACAGCTCATTTTCTTGGCGGTTTGGTAGTTTAGCCGTGTATTTCCTACATTTTTTCAAGTTTTTTATTTCTTTTTCAATTTTTTTTCTTTCAATACATTTTTCGTACAATACATCAAATTCGTTCGGCGAAGTCTTCTTTGCAAAGTCATCTCGGATGAATTCCTTCAACTTTTCCTTGTTTTTCTTTGGCTGTGTTTCAGGTTTTTTTTCTCCGGCTCTGATCTTCTTGTCGTCTTTGTAGCGACTTGAAAGACGAAAAACCTGGTCGATCAACTCTTGCGTTTTGGCGAAGTTTTTATTCCATATTTTTTTGTGCTGAAAGACCGAGTTAAGCTTACCGTGAAACAAGAGGACCCCTTCCCAACTCTCGAACAGCTCAAATAACTTGTCAAAAAGCAAGTTTCTAAAATTTTTTTCTTCCTTTTTTTCTTCTTCTTCTTCATCTTCATCTTCTTGTTCGTCTTCCTCTTCTTGTTCTTTTTCCTGTTCGTATTCTTGTTCTTCTTTAAGTTCGTCTTCTTGTTCGTCTTCCTCTTCTTGTTCTTTTTCCTGTTCGTATTCTTGTTCTTCTTTAAGTTCGTCTTCTTGTTCGTCTTCCTCTTCTTGTTCTTTTTCCTGTTCGTATTCTTGTTCTTCTTTAAGTTCGTCTTCTTGTTCATCTTCGTCTTCTTGTTCTTTTTCTCGTTCGTCTTCTTGTTTGTCTTCTTGTTCTTCTTTCTCTTCTTTTTCAAAGTCATTCATTAGAGTTAAAGGAATCAAACTCTCTTTTGACTTTTTTTCTTCTTCTTTACCATTTTTTTCTACACCATTTTCTTCTCTTTCTCCCTTATCTTTTGTTTCTTTCCTTTCCTCATATTTTGTTTCTGAATTAATTTCTGTTTTTTTATAATCTTCGTAACTTTCTGTTATCGTTGCATTCATTGTTGAAAAGTTGTAAACTGAATATGATATTCAACCAATATGGTTGCCTTCAAAACCAAAGACTTTTTGGGCTATTTTCAATTTTCAAAAATCAATTTCCAACGTTTTGAAATCTAACCAAATGGTCAAAAAATAAACAAAAATAACTCATCACTACGTTTTGAAAACAACATAACAAAAGCGCTTAGAGAAACCTCAAAGTTAATTTTTTATATTTACGATTTATTCTCCCCGTAACCAAGGTGATTATTGATCTTGAACCAACGGCATCTTGGTAATAAAATACATATATTTCAAAGACATTCAATTCTTTTCGTTTCCATGACAAAAATTTCTTCAAAACGAAAGTATCTTCATAACAAAAATTTCCTTAACAAGAGTTTTCGGCAAACTGGAAAATTTTTCAAAACAATAACTTCTGCGTATCTGCATAGGAAATAATAAAGAAAGTCATTGTTAAGCGTTTATTACTGACACGTGACAGGCTCATACTCAACGAGACAACATTTGGCAAAAATAAGAGTCACAAACGACGTGGTTACCCATTTACAAATATACAGCCAATTGCTCCATCAATTTACTTATCTTCTTCCCTTCTCTTTTGACTCTTCTTGCCTTTTTCTATTTTCTTCTTTTTTTCCTTCTCTTCTTCTTTTTCTTCTTCTTTTCTTTTTTTTTCTTTTTTTTTCTCTTTCTCTCCTTTTCCTTCTCTTTTTTCTTTTTAATTTTTTTAAACTTTTTATTCTATTTTTCTATTTTTCTGCTTCTCATCTTCTTCTTCTTCTTAACTTTTTCGTTTTTTTCTTCTTTTCTTCACCCTCATGCTCTTTCTTTCCATTGACAGAGCTTCAACTAATGAAATATCATCTCCTTATCATAATTATCACACAATTATTTATATACCTAACTAAATTAACATACCCTTGTATAAAAATTATGATAGATTGTAATGACAAATCGTAGCTAGCAAAGTTGTATTATTGAATTTTTAGTATCGAGGTTGTAAACAAGAAATGTGTTCAAAGTATTGGTTGTTTAGTTTCCAGCAGGTGGTGGAAAATTTACATCGTGGGTGTAAGAAGGCAAGAAAAACTAGAGCATCGTTTGAATAGAAAGTACATTCGATCGAATCATTCTATGATCCTGTTGAGAGGTGGTGTATGGAAAACATTTTTTAGATTATCACTCGATATACGCGATACAAAATGACCAAACATTACCATAAAACAACTTATACTGGCACTCTAGCGGGTCGACAACGTCACTAAGAAATCTTTACAAAAGTTTCTCATAGTGAAAACGTAAGTGATATGGAAGAACCACACAAGGACAAATGACACCAAGCACTTCATACCAACACGGATCTTTTACTCGAAGATTTTTCGATGTTGTCATCACCCTTGACGACGTTCATTCCACCCACCTCGTCATGCCCTTCCACCGACGTTGCTATCGACGTGTCCATGCCATCGTTGAATGGAAAGCCCCCTTCCAGGGCTACCTGGTACTCGCTGAGAACACTGGAGCCATCATCTACGTAGTCATCCGATGGTTTGTAGCCCATGTTTTTGCGACTCAAGAACATGCAGATTTCGCTGAAGGAGGGTCTCTTCGATTCGTCGGCGTTCCAGCACTCACACATCAGATCGTAAATCTCTCTCGGACAGTTGCTCGGCTGTTCCAAACAGGGGGTAGTTGTACCGCTGTGAGGACATTGAGCCAGTCCCTCTAGCACCTCCTGATCACTCAGACCCTCAAAAGGACGCTTTGCTGCGTGGTTCATCACCTCCCACAACGTCACCCCAAACGACCAAACGTCACTTTTGGAAGAAAATTTTCCCTGCGGGTGCATGTAGATTTCGTGAAACTTGAGATTTTCACGGGTTTTTTTTATTAAATAAAAGGGTTTTAAATTTTTTAATAGAAAATACAATGTTTTTTTTTCAGAATTTTTTTTTTCAAATGGTTTTTAATTAGAAAATGAATCGTACATTTCGAATTTTAAATTAAAAAAAAAATTCATTTAAAAAAAAGAATTTTACATTCAAAAAAGAATTTAAAATTGAAAAAATAAATTAATAAAAAATTATTTCCGATCAAAGTCGGAAGGGCTTCTCACCAGAACCACCGCTTCCCACGACATCCAACGAATGGGCAAGAGAGTGTGGCTTTGGAGTCTGCGGTGAAAAAAATAGTTTTTTTTATTTTATTTTAAAAATAATTTTTTTTTTATTAAAAAAATTAAATCAACATTTGTTTTGATCGAAAGAAATTTTGGAGAGCATAATTCTATAAACGGAAATCTATATATATTTTCTTTGGAATTGCAGTTATTCAAATTTTGCTTTTATTGTATTGACGGAAAGTGGCTTGAAAGAACTATTGACTAAATTTGCGTCAATGCAGTATAAAAGTGAATTCAAATGACAACCCTTGCGAAGAATACAAACAAAAATAAATGTTTTATTGTTATTCTTAATACTATTATTATTATTAGTTTTATTTTCTATATTTTTATTATTAGAGTTACCGCACGGAAAACTGAAACGAACTTATAATGATAAATCACAAAAACAAACAAGCTAAACAAACAACTTAGACAAAACAGAGTTAAAAAAACTCTCGAAACCAAAGCAAATAAGAACGCTCAACCCACAAAAGCCTTCAAGCCACCTGAAATAATCGGCCTTATAGAAGTCTGAAATGACGCCGAGATCTGAGATTTTGACTTGCAGTTGACTGCCGACCAGGCAGTTTCTGGTGGCGAGATCTCTGTGTACCACATTGAATGTTTCCAAGTACTTCATACCCGACGAGATCTGACACGCCATGTACACCAGACTGCCGTAGCTGGTGTGGTGTGGCGTGGTGTGGTTTGTGTGGCGTGGTGTGGCTTGTGTGGCATGGTGTGGTTTTGGTGGTGTGGTGTGGCTTGTGTGGTGTGGTGTGGCGTGGTATGGTGTGGCGCGGTATGGTGTGGTGATTTGGGTGAAAAAAGAGTGGTGGTAT
Organism: Branchellion lobata; assembly: GCA_947562095.1. Classification (NCBI taxonomy): domain Eukaryota; kingdom Metazoa; phylum Annelida; class Clitellata; order Hirudinida; family Piscicolidae; genus Branchellion; species Branchellion lobata. The sequence continues at coordinate 7,400,290 of OX387252.1, read as the reverse complement.
GGTGTGGTAGTTTGGATGGAAATGGGTAGCATGGGTATGGTTTAAGTGAAGAAAAAACCATTCAAGATGGTTCGAATAATTCTTATTTGGAGTCTCCCCACAAGCACCCACCTCAGCTGACCTCCTCCCCCCCCATACACCCCCTCCATCGTCTGCTGACTTCCCATGCTGGATCGAAACTTCAAAAACTGTGTCAAATCACCTGAAATGATATATATGAAATAATAATAATAAAAATACTAATATAAACAAAACTATTATTCAAATTTGAATAAACATTAAACAAAAAACAAATAAAAAGTCATAAACACCAAGCGATGAATAAATAAGAGGTGTAAAACAATAAACAACAGATGAATAAATGAGCTGTGGAATCATTCTGATTTATATTTTTCTATCAAAACGGTTTATCTTCCTCAAAACCTTTAGTACAATAGAGCGCATATAATAATAATAATATCACTTATATTCCAATAATAATAATAATAATTTTATCAAGGAGTGATATGATATGATAATAGATAAATTAATTCATGGCATAAATAATGATTACTTGCAGACATAATACCAAATATGAAGTTTAAAATATTATATCTATGTAGTTAATTTTCAATTAAAAAATTCTGAAAACCCGATATAACCAATTTCACGCCCGTATACCTCGAAGCAGTAACTAAGAAAAACAATTTTATGTATTAAAAAATAAAAAAAATGAAAACAATGAAAAAGTTATTAAATATAGAAAAATAATTAATTGCTTTATATAGAAAAAAATTTTAAAAAAATTTGAAAACAATAATCTGAGATAAATTATGAAAATTAAAATAAAATATTATGAAAATTAAAATAAAAGATTATGAAAATAAGTGAAAAACTTATGGATAAAATTTATGAAAATAAATGAAAGAATGCTATGAAAAAAAAATAATAAAAAAAACTTATGAAAATAAATAAAAAAATAAATAAAAAAAACTTATGAAAATAAATAAAAAAATAAATAAAAAAACATGAAAACAAACAAAAGAATTCTAAGCCATAGATAACCAATTCCACACAATTTACAACCACTTTCAACAATATATATTGAATTATGCATCATCAAAGCCATGAAATGATGTAGCGCTCACCTTTTGAGGCGTACTCGAAGACCACGAACCACGGTTGATCTTTTAGACACACACCGAGTACTGATACCACATTAGGGTCATTTAATCTGGACATAACCTTGACCTCTTGAAGAAAATTGTCTCTAAAGGAGGTCATTGAGGGTTGAGATTGGGGTCAACATCAAGATGAAGTAGGTCAAGTTACTTAAATTTGAAGTGAGATTGTGGCTTTTGAGAATGAGTGATTGATGGATGAGTGTCTGGTGGGTGGAGGTTGTCGTGGCTGGGCGAGATAAAATTGATTTCAAAATGTTTGAAAAGCGAATAAGTGGAGGAAAAAAATGATTAGTTGGAAGAAAAAATTTATTTTGAATATCGTGTGGATTATTTGGTGAAGAAATCTGACAAATGAAAATATTGGTGAATCAGTCATTGCTAATTTAGTTTTTTTATTTTATTTTGATTGTTCACCACGTTTCGTGCTATTTTCAACGTTTTTTTTAGATTTGCTTCAATAAAGACTGTTTAATTTGAATAAATAAATATATATATATATATATATAAACCACCAAAGGATTATTTAAAAGGGAATGGAGACCTTGATCGTGAATATGATCTTGTTAAAAAAATATGATTTCCTTGATAACAAAACATTTTAATGGTAAAATCTATCTTGATAAAAAAAATATTAAAAAAATATTTTGTGAAGCACTTAACAACAAACAGCTGGGGTTCATGTGAGTTTTAGCCAAAAGAGATACAAGCTTTGAAAAAATAAAAAAATTAAAAAAAACAAAGTTAAATTATAAAAAAAATTGATTAAAAAATATTGAAAAAAAAAGAAAAATTGGGTTATTTGAAATAAGACAAAAAAAAACAAAACAGAAAAAACAAAACAGAAAAAACAAAACAGAAAAATGTTTCACTTGATTTTGGGGGAGCTGTGATTGGTGAGAATTTTAACGGCTCCGATTTCTCGAGTCTTGTTGCTGCCGCTGGCTTGTACGCTGGTGTT
>OX387252.1:7348169-7388169 GCA_947562095.1 Branchellion lobata | reverse complement strand
TGGTTGTTGAATGGAAGCATTGTAAGCATAGTAGAGCTGCTGAGAGGGGGGCGAAGAATGTTGAGTGGATTTTGAAAGCTTCGTTCCTCTGCGATGTCTTTGTCTTTGAGCCTTGAAGTCAGCGTAGCTCTTGTGGCGGATGAAAAGACTAGGCTCGTCTCTGAAATCAGGGTAGAGACTGAAGTAGAGGACGGCAAGCTTGAATACCTTGACCCCTCTGCTGAACATGTTGTTGCAGTGGATTCTGACCGATGAGAAATTTCTGGGCCTTTCGAATTCAAAGGTAATTGAAACTACGGGTTCCTGGTACATGCGTGTGTTGTAGTGCTTCAGCATGGTGTTGTAGTACATGCGACTCCTCACGCCACTAGTGCCACTGCTACCACCTCTAGCGCTTTCGTCATCGCCACTACCGCCACCAGCACTCTTACGGCTGCTTTCACCGCCATTCTGAGACTTTGACTTGAGATGAGTATCATACACGGCATAATTCTTTTTGTCGGCACGTTTTGAAAATAGAATCTCTTTGCTCCTCCTATCTGTACTCGCACTCTTCCTATCTGACACTCCATCATAGCCTCCATCACTCTCTTCTTCGTTGTAGTAACCATCATTATCATAATTATCATCGCTACTTTCATCATCATCATCATCATCCTCATCATCATCATCATTGGCATCATCATATAACCAAACTTCATCTTCATCATCCTCCTCCTCTTCCTCTTTCTCTTTTGTGAAGTTGTTTCTTTGCATGAATTCCCAGATGGAATCATTTTTCCATCCTACCCACTCCTTGGCCTTCATGGTTGGCTTGTCTTTGGCGATGTTAAAAATTCCATGACCCTCTGAACCATCCACCAGTTGACCCAAACCTCCACACAACCACACACCACTGCTTTCCAGCGTGGTAGGGTTGTCATTTTTATTTTTGTTTTTGTTACTGTTAAATACATTGTTGTTATTGAATACATTGTTGTTGTTTTTATTGTTGTTATTGAATACATTGTTGTTGTTTTTGTTGTTGTTATTGAATACATTGTTGTTGTTTTTGTTTTCCCACAAACTTTTTTTGTTTTTTCCAGTCTTTCTTCCCTTATTTCTATTCCTCCCAAAAACTCGGCCGCTTACATCACCATCCGCCATGACACCTCCTCTATCTACGTCACCATTAAAGGCATTCTTATTATTAAAAGAGTTTTTACTATTGGCTTTATCATCATTATTATCATTATTATTATTATTATTATTCTTATTATTATTACTATTACTATTTTTATTATTATTATTATTATTATTATTATTATTATTATTATTTCCCATAACAATATTGTTCCCTTTGTTATTATTGCTAACGTCATCAATATTTTCATTATAACTTTTTCCGACAATATTTTTAATTTGTTTTCTCTCATTTTTTTTATTCTTTTTATTTCTTTTGAGATGCAGAACTTCGCCGTCGTAGGAGAGGTCAAACAGTTCGTTTCCTCCGGGTCTCCTCTCTCCTTGCGGCATGTTGTAGGACAGCAGACCGTCTGGAAAATAAATAAATTAATTAATTAAAATATTATTATAAAAAAAATTAATTTATAAATTAAAATATTATTATAAAATTAATTAATTTTAAAATTGACCATTTAATCGGGTCATTATCCACTCAGCCATTGATGAATTGATTTGTAAATTTAATTTTTTCATATCAGCCTATCACTTAAATTATCACTTATCACTTTCGACAGATTACTATTAATTATACAAAAACTTATCAAACTGTTTTGTTTAGTTTTGTTGAGTTATTATTATTTGGCTTATTAATTTATCAGTTTTAGTGAAATTAATTATTAGTGAATTTAATTATTTAGTTGATTTCCTCCATGCTTCAAGTAAACTTAAATTAAAAATTAAATTAAAATTAAATTAATTTAATGAGTCCTTTAATTTTATTTATATTACTTACGGTTAACTTGTTTTTCACCAATTAACTTTCTAGTTACTAAAATTAAACAGAAATTTTGTTTCGAAAAATGTATGATATTATTTTTTTAAACCATAATTTTGTCTATTTATTTTTTAAATTTTTAAAATATTTTTCACACGAAATGCTGATTCATTCATTTCATTTGTTCCTCCGAATATTTTCTAAAAAAATTCAAAATTTTGCGAATTTTATTCCAAATTATTTTTTTATTTTCAGTTTTTAAAATAAAGAAAATTAAAAAAAACATTAATGGAAAAAATCAATTGAGTGCGGAAAGAATTTGATGATGTTGGTATGGGAGGGTAGTGGAGGGGTGGTGGGAGGATGCTGGTATGGGAGGGTAGTGGAGGGGTGGTGGGAGGATGCTGGTATGGGAGGGTAGTGGAGGGGTGGTGGGAGGATGCTGGTATGGGAGGGTAGTGGAGGGGTGGTGGGAGGATGCTGGTATGGGAGGGTAGTGGAGGGGTGGTGGGAGGATGCTGGTATGGGAGGGTAGTGGAGGGGTGGTGGGAGGATGGTGGTAATGAGATGAAAAAGGCGTGCAAAGGTGGTGGAAAAAATGTAAAGTTGGTGTTATTTTTGTGGAATAAGAAAAAGAAAAGTAGTGAACGAATGGTGAAATTGTGGTAGAACCATGGCTGAATCTTGAACAGTGTAGAGTCAGCGCTATATAAGTGATTTGATTAGATTAGATCAGAACCGCAGTACAAAAATGGTAGTATTGTGGTAGAAAAATGCCATCCATCACGTGATGAAATTGAGGTATTGAGGTAGTAAACAAATTGTAAAAAAGCGGCAAAAAGGTTGCGTGCAAACGTTTGTAATAGAGAAGGCTTGGGTGATGTAGAGAGATAGGGGTGAGATAAAAGTGGATGTGTAGTGTGATGAAAGAGGGTGTGATAAAGGGGGATTTGGAATGTGATAAGAAATCTAAGGATTTTTGGAATGATGGAGTTGAAGTGTGGGATGTAGAGGAAAGGCGGTGGAAAGGCAGTGGAAGGGCGGTGGAAGGGCGGTGGAAGGGCGGTGGAAGGGCGGTGGAAGGGCGGTGGAAGGGCGGTGAAGGAGTGGTAGGAAGAAGATGGAATGTTGGCTGTGAAGTGCATACCGGGAAAAGTTGCAAGCGCTCGTGGATGATTGATTTTGCAAGGAACTGATAAGCGATTACGCAACAAAGCGCGCGTGATTCAGCGCCTTTGAAGCTCAGCGCACCAATGCATATTGATTAGACGTTTGTATAGCGCAGTCTTTTTGTAAAATTATTAGTTGATTCAATGATTATAGATTTTGTCGTCTTTTTGTAACTTCGATTTTTCGCCATTGAGAAGAAAGAATGAAATATATTGCGAGGGATCCTTTGATGGACGCCGAAGAAAAATCCTGTTTCTTCTTACAGATTGTAAATCAGATATGAGCTGGCCATACAAGCTGGGAATATAAACCAGAACGATAAGGAAAGTGAGAAAAAAGTAAATCTATAAAAAAAGATCTTCAAGAGAAAAAGCTCTTTTCAGACTTCACATGAAAGGAGAAGTGAATGGGAGGCTTGGAACCTCGTAAGATGGCTCTTTGGTAAGACTGGTGAAAAGTGTGGTGAAGTGTGTGTGTTTGTGTGTGTATTTGTGTGTGTGTGTGTGTGTGTGTGTGTGTGTGTGTGTGTGAGTGTGTGTGTGTGTGTGTGTGTGTGTGTGTGTGTGTGTGTTTGTGTGTGTGTGTGTGTGTGTGTGTGTGTGTGTGTGTGTGTGTGTGTGTGTGTGTGTGTGTGTGTGTGTGTGTGTGTGTGTGTGTGTGTGTGTGTGTGTGTGTGTGTGTGTGTGTGTGTGTGTGTGTGTGTGTGTGTGTGTGTGTGTGTGTGTGTGTGTGTGTGTGTGTGTGTGTGTGTGTGTGTGTGTGTGTGTGTGTGTGTGTGTGTGTGTGTGTGTGTGTGTGTGTGTGTGCCTGATCGTATGGGCATCCATTTTAAGTTAAGTGTGGAAGCTAAAGATTCAAAACAAGATTTGAATTTTTGCTCACTTTTTTTAGCAACTTTAAAAATTCTTCTACTGAGCGCTTTTGAACAGTGTAGAATCAGCGCTATATAAATAATTAGCTTAGATTAACTCCCAAAGTTTATTCCAAATTTTTCCAAAAAAAAAATCTTCGCATTTCGAATGAATTATGCAGTTATCTGGCCGTAATGGCCAACGTTAATTTATAGACTTGATCCGTGCCGGCGTAATTTATACCTGTCCTGATTGATTTATCCTCGCCTTCCTCCAATTGCTCACTTGTCAGCTAATTTAAGAAATTCTCGAAGTGAGATTTGAAAAATACTTTTGAAGTTTGACATTTTTTACTTTTTTTTACATTAATATCTAATTTAAAATTTATTTAATTCTCCATAAAATTAATAGTTTTTTTTTTTTATTTAATTTATAATTATTATAATTAATTTTCAATTTTGTTGTTCCAGTATAAAACACTCTGTTACGTTTTTTATTCATTTAATTTTCCTTTTTGGGCGCATTTTTAATTGCATAACTCAGTTATGCTTTCTCTCGGAGAACATCCTAATGAGATGTACGAACCAGCGCTTGGAAATAATATCAATAAACTGAAAAATTTTCGACTTTTTTCAACATTTTATGACCCTGAGCTGAAAGCAATGGTTCTTAATTAACTTACGGCAGAACGGCAGCTCAAACCGGTAATTTGAAATGTAAAAATTCCCAAAAATTGAGTTTTAAAAAGTTGAACTCCAAATAAAGTCTTTTGCACTGAAACTAAAGTGTATTAGCTATTTTTATATCAGCGAAGCTTTTCGTTTGATTAACTTTAAGTTCACTTTTAGTTTGAAACTCTTCCAAAATGGCGCGTGAGGTATCTAATGGCCGTTTCAGAATTTAATCAAATGTTTCCATCAATCAAATCAAAGGTTCCCATGGGTGATGGAGGTTCTTACGTAAGGGTGGTTGCTCCGTTCCATGGTTGTGCACTACCAACATCATCATCATCATCATCATCATCATCATCATCATCATCATCATCATCATCAACATCATCATCATCGTCATCGTCATCGTCATCGTCATCGTCATCGTCATCGTCATCGTCATCGTCATCGTCATCGTCATCGTCATCGTCATCGTCATCGTCATCGTCATCGTCATCGTCATCGTCATCGTCATCGTCATCGTCATCGTCATCGTCATCGTCATCGTCATCGTCATCGTCATCGTCATCGTCATCGTCATCGTCATCGTCATCGTCATCTTCATCGTCATCGTCATGGTCATCGTCATCGTCATCGTCATCGTCATCGTCATCGTCATCATCATCATCATCATCATCATCATCATCATCATCATCATCATCATCATCATCATCATCATCATCATCATCATCATCATCATCATCATCATCACCATCATCATCATCATCATCATCATCATCATCATCATCATCATCATCATCATCATCATCATCATCATCATCATCATCATCATCATCATCATCATCATCATCATCATCATCATCATCATCATCATCATCATCATCACCTCCATCATACTCATCACCACCATCACTTTCACCACTACCCAAACCACCCCACCCTCATTTCTCCCATCCCCACTCCACCGACCTCTCCAGGAACAGCCATGCAGCTCGAAGCGCAGACACACGATCTTCTGGTAGGAGGGCAAAGGAACCAAACGGATCCAGCGAGAGATGATGGGGGGGTTGATTTCGTTGATCTTGGCCGTGTATGTGTCAGTGTTGCCCGTGAAGAACTGGTGAGAATGGATGGATTTGTAGTAGTAGTGGTAGTGGTGGTTTTGTGATGATTTTGTGGGTTTTTTGTAGTGATTTTGTGGTGGTTTTGGAATGTCTTTGTGGTGACTTTTGGTACTTTTGTGGTGGTTTTGGAATGTCTTTGTGGTGATATTTGGTACTTTTGTGGTGGTTTTGTGGTGACTATTATGGTAGCTTTGCGATGATTTTATGGTAGTTTTGTGGTGGTTTTTTGGTGATTATCATGATGTGATTATCATGATGTGATTCAATGAGTTTGTGGTGATGGTGAGTGGCTATCAATTTGGTGGTTGTAGTGGGTGCGTAAGAAGTGGTTTGTGGTTAAAAACTAGTGGTTGTGTTGAGAAGTGGAGCTTCTTGGTGTGACGATGATTGTGGTGGGATTTTTGTAGTGGTGATTTCATTGTGTTGGAGTTGTGGTGTGGAATCGGCGTTATTTTGGGTGTTGTTGAGGGTGGTGTTACTATTGGTGGCTTGTTAATCTCGTTACAGACGTTCCCAGTCTGTCTTTGTTGGTGCTGCTGTAGTCTTCATTGTTACAACTGTACCATGTGTTTATACTAACAGTATGTTCCGTTTTTCTAGCTGTTTTTGTTGCTGTTTTGTTTTTTTATTTTTTTTATTTTGTTGTTTTTATTGTTTTTTGTTGTACTGGGGAGATGCAGGAAATATGTTGTTGTCGCATGCATGCTGCATGGATGGCTTGAGATGAATAGTCTCAGTGTACTCATTTTTAAATAAAAATACTTCTCGAAGCTACTCGATATATCGATTTTCATCAAAAAAACAATAAAAATAAAATTGAAAATTTTATTTCGAAAAAAACTATTTATCATAACTTTCAGAACTGTGATTAAACTCGAAATGAATTCGCTGCTTCCAACATTTTTTTTCTTTTTTTTTTCTTTTCTTTTTCCTCCTTTTTCTTCTCTTTCTTCTCTTTTCTTATTTTTTTCTCTTTTTCTATTTCATCTTTTTTTTCTCTGCATTTTCTTTTTTCTTCTTTCTTTCATTTTCCTTTTTTTTCCTTCATTTCTCTTTCATTTTTTTAATTTTTTTTTCATCATGCTTTAAAGTTTCTTTTTTTTCAGTTATTTTATATCCAATTCTTTCTTTTTCATGGTCATTTTTCAATATTTTATTCCATGATTTCTATTTTCCTTATTTTTTTCCAACTTTTCATTTGATCACTCTTTCACTACCACCTATTACCACTTCACCACCTTTTCACCCCCCTATCCACCACTCATTCACCAATCATTCGTCACCTATCTACCCCTCTTCCACCACCCATTCAAGCCCATTCACCACCTATTCATCACTCATTCACCACCTTTTCATCACTCATTCACCACCTATTCATCACTCATTCACCACTCTTCCAACACAACCCATCCACCCTCTCACCTCATTGTCATTCTTGTCCTTGTAGATCACAAACCTCCCTCCTTCCACCCTCTTGTACTCCAGTCTGTACCTCCCCACGTACTCCTTACCCTGTGCCATGGCGAAAATGTTTGAGGCTTCAAAAAAAAATAATATGAGAGTTAACAAAATTGCACTAAGTTTTTTCTTTATTTTAAAATTTATTTTTTATGTACGAAAACTTCATTTTATTTTTTTTTACAAACACTTTATTTTTTTTTACAAAATAAGTAATTCTGTTTTATTTAGTTTTTCAAAACCTTCGTCTAAGTTCCACTATACTCATAAAGCTCACTTCCCTTCTAATTATTCCCTATTCGTTCAAACCTCACTCTTCTGACCCTTCTTCGCTATCCTCCCAACACAAGCATCTTTTCCAAACAACATTGACGTTAACCTACCTATACATTTTTTTCTCCTATAATCATTTATTTTCTTTAATTTTTTTCCTTCATTCTTTTTTTTTCTTCAATTTTTTTTTCTTCAATTTTTTTTCTTTATTCTCTTTTTTTCTTTATTCTTTTTTTTTCTTTATTCTTTTTTTTAATAATTTTTTTCCTTTATCCTTTTTTTTCTTTGATTTTTTTCCATTTTTTTTTTTAAATTTTTTTTTCTTATTCTCACTCTCCCTGAACAACGTCCACAACAACTTTCCAGCCCATACCTCCTCTTTTATCCCACCAATCCGTTCTCAAGTCTCACGACAAACTTCTCCCTTCCACTATCCTTCTAACTCAAACCATCTTTCCAACTTATACCGCCTCTCTAACCCTCAAGTCAACATTATCTCTCATCGTCTCGTAATCTTCTTCTTGATGTATGTCTTTTGTTTTTTCAGAGCTTGTTGGAATCTTTGGTTTATTCACTGTTTGAAGTTCTCCACGTGCACATCCATACATGAAGTCAGTCATGCATGCATCAACGCATGCATCACTCCAATATATAAATGCATTAATTCATGCAACTGTTCATGCATCAAGTTTTCCATCCATCTCTCTATTTCTTTTATTTTAATCTATCAGGTTATTTATTTATCCACCCATCCATCTATTGAACCCTTTATTTATCTATTCTTCCAGCCACCCATCCATGCATCAATGCATCCATGCATCCACCCATCCAATCATCAATGCAGCTGTGCATCAATGCATCCATGCATCAATGCTTTCATGCATCCACAAATCCATGCATCCACCCATCCATGCATCAATGCATCCATTCATCCACCCATCCATGCATCAATGCATCCATTCATCCACCCATCCATGCATCAATACATCCATTCATCCACCCATCCATGCATCAATGCATCCATTCATCCACCCATCCATGCATCATGCATTCGTTCATCCGTCCATCCTACCTCTCCTTTTCCGAAGCGACCTTGAGTTTCGACGTGGGTGATGACCTTGACGCTCTGAAGGTCAACCTGAAAAGAAAATCGAAGGCCGATGAGTCACAAATGAAAAAATCGATATGAAAAATATATAAAAAATATAAGTATATATAACATCATATTTATATAGAATGAAAATATAAACAAATCATAAACGAAAAATATAAATATAAACAAAATGAAAATTATATATATAGAAACAAAAATTAAAAATATTGAAATTTATTTAAAAAAATATATATATGTATATATATATATATATATATATATATATATATATATATATATATATATATATATATATATATATATATATATATATGAAAAATGAATTGAAAAATGGAGTTGAAGTTGAAAAAAACTGCATAACTGAAGAAAAAAAAGTGAAAAAAACAAAACAAAAATTGATGGAAAAAGGCGCCTGAATGTAATAAAGAGATGTGCCCATGAGTATGTGATATAAATGAAAGTGTTTGAGGGTACCATGGAGTTAATATAGGCAAGTATTGAGAGAAAAATAGTTTATTTTTATTATGACGTAATTAGACCCTGTGTTTTTGAAGCATTTATAGACCAGAATTCGACAGAAAACATAATTGTAAATATTTGACTGAATATTTGTATGAACAGTGACCCCTTGGCGTGCAAAAATATGAATTTACAGAGAACTAAGAAAAATGTATAATGGATTGTTTTTCAAAGAAACAAAGTTTAACTATTCGTAAAAATTATGTTGAATGACTTAATACTAACAGAAATTATTTAAAAAAGTGTTTAAATCAATTTAAATTAAGTTGAACAACTGATTAGAGAGTTAATGAGGTAATTGAGTCTAATTAACGATCGGTCCCTCACTTGAATCCACTCATAAACTCCATCCTGGATGGAATTCTTTGGACACCAAGCTCCTCCTTTCATTTCGTTCCTCATCCTGGTGTGGTGTGGTGTGGTGTGGTGTGGTGTGGTGTGGTGTGGTGTGGTGTGGTGTGGTGTGGTGTGGTGTGGTGTGGTGTGGTGTGAGGTGGTGTGGTGTGGAGTGGTGTGGTGTGGTGTGGTGTGGTGTGGTGTGGTGTGGTGTGTTGTGTTGTGGTGTGGTGTGGTGTGGTGTGGTGTGGTGTGGTGTGGTGTGGTGTGGTGTGGTGTGGTGTGATGTGGTGTGGTGTGGTGTGGTGTGGTGTGGTGTGGTGTGGTGTGGTGTGGTGTGGTGTGGTGTGGTGTGGTGTGATGTGGTGTGGTGTGGTGTGGTGTGGTGTGGTGTGGTGTGGTGTGGTGTGGTGTGGTGTGGTGTGGTGTGGTGTGGTGTGGTGTGGTGTGGTGTGGTGTGGTGTGGTGTGGAGTGGTGTGGTGTGGTGTGGTGTGGTGTGGTGTGGTGTAGTGTGGTGTGTTGTGTTGTGGTGTGGTGTGTTGTGTTGTGGTGTGGTGTGGTGTGGTGTGATGTGATGGTGTGGTGTAATGTGATGGTGTGGTGTGGTGTAGTGTAATGTGATGGTGTGGTGTGCTTTGGTGTAATGTGGTGGTGTGGTGTGGTGTGGTGTGGTGTGGTGTAGTGTGGTGTAGTATGGTGGGGTGTGGTGTGAATTTGATAGTGTGGCGTGGTTTATTGTGGTTGTGGTGTGGTGTGTTGTGGTGGTGTGGTGTGGTGTGGTGTGGTGTGGATTCGACAGTGTGGCGTGGTATGGTGTGGTTGTGGTGTGGTGTGTTGTGGTGGTGTGGTGTGGTGTGGTGGTATGAACGTGCAACAAGCTGGTGTAGTGTAGTGGTTGGTGTAGTATGGTGGTGTGGTGCGGTGAGGTTGTGGCGGTGCAATTATAGTGGTTGAAATAGGGTAATAACGATAACAATGATAACGGTAGTGGTGATGTTTATAGTGAGGTGTTGAAGGTAGTGGCTTGGAAGATACACTGGTTCTGCGCATGTTTCGGTTCGGTATTAATAGCATGGCACCAAGGAAGATAGCACAAGAACCGCTGGAATTTACTATTGTAGAAACAAATTATTGGCACAAGAGTTTGAAATTTATCTTCACCGGTACACGCTTTCAGAGTTTTTATTATCGTTTTAGTTTTTTTTTTAAATATAATTCTTTTTCTAGAAGAATATTTGTTTTTTTTGGAAATAAAATAAAAGTTTTTTTCGAAATAAAATACTTTTTTTAGATATTTTTATTTTTTTGATACTTGGAAAAAACAAAAATGGGTTGTTGTTGTTTGGTTCTAAAAAATAAAAAAAATTTGAAAAAAGAAGAATTAAAAATAAATAAAAATAATTTTAGAAAAAATTTTCTAATAAAATCAAAATATGGAGACAAAAAAGTCTGAAAAAAAGTAGATGTGATCGTTTTTTCAATTATTTTTTGAAAAACAAAATCACATACGTGTGTTATCTGCAATGAAAAAATTGCTTTGTGTACGTTCAAAAAAAAAATTTAAATACTTTTGAAAAAACTTTTTCAAAAACAAAATTCTGAAAGAAATTTAAAAAATTTAATGAAAGGCTTTGGACAATTTTGAGCTGATTCACAAAAAAAGGATTTGATGAATTAAAAAAAAAACGATGAAATATTTCCATTTTCACAAAAATTCAAAACTTAGGATTTTTTTTGGTTTTTTCGTTTTTCTCAATGTGTTTTTGTGGTGCTCAGAAAACATTAATCTCGAAGGTTTTGACGGATATTTCTAAAAATTTTGTTTTCAAAAAAATTATTTTCCACCAGTTCAGTGGGTTTTTCAAAATAATTTGTTATATTATTTTTATGTTTTTATCAGTTTTTTTAATTTTTATATTCTGAAAAATTCTATTTTTCCGTTGTGCATTGTTCTTTCTTTTGATGGCTTATTTTTCAGAGCTACTCACTTTGTTTTATAATACTTGCTCATTCATCCATTTCCTCTATTTTTTTTTTCTTATATCAACGATATCCTTCCTGTTTTCGAGATCCATTTTGTTTTTTTGTTTTTTCACGAAGGTTTTTCAATTTTGAGATTGGCATTTTTATTAACTATTAACTATTTTTCCAAGAAGATTAATCGCATTTTGTGCTTCCATTATTTATATTCAAAACTCAATTACATCGAATAGCACGGCAAAACCTTTCAATTCCTGGCAAGAACCTACAGAACGCTTGTAGTTTGATTTATTACCAGCAATTTAATTGTGTTTGAAAGAAAATAAATAATCAAAATAGTTGAAAACAAAATTAAAAAGATTTCAAAAGTGAAAAAAAATGAAATAGATAAATTATTTTGAAAATGAGAAAAAATTGTGAAAGATAATTCAGAATTATTTTTGAACTCTCCTTCAAATGACTTGGATGTCACAGTGCACCTTCCCTGGTTCTCAGAAAAAAATTGTTGAAGAGTTGTCGTGAATTGAAAAAAAATTCTGAAAATTTTTTTAGTCTATCGAAAAAATCAACGAAAAAGAAATGAAAGAAAAAAAATTTCAAACAAAATTGTAAAAAATAAAAATATAAAAAAGGTTTATTTTGTTTTTTTTAATTGAAAGTTCAAAAAACAAAAAAAAGATGGAAAATAGTGAATTTAGAATAATAACTTGAAAAATTGAATGTAAAAAAAAGAAATAGTAAAAATAAAATATAAAAAATGAAAGAGAAGAAAATGAAAGTGAGAAAAAAATGAAAAGTTTTTCAGAGGTCAGAAAAACTCTAATGGAAGTTTTGCACTTTTAGAAACATCAACTGTTTTTTGTTTTGTGCTTTACTTTTGTTGTTGTGTTGTTGTGTATTATGTTGTTGTTGTTTTGTATTGTGTTGTTGTGTATTTCGTTGTTGTGTATTGTGTTGTTGTGTATTGTGTTGTTGTGTATTGTGTTGTTGTGTATTGTGTTGTTGTGTATTTTGTTGTTGTTTATTGTGTTGTTGTGTGTTGTGTTGTTGTGTTGTTGTGTGTTGTGATGTTTATTGTGTTGTCGTTTGTTGTGTTATTGTGTGTTGTGATGTTGTGTGTTGTATTGTTTTGATGTTGGTTGGTGTTGTGTTACGTATTTTTGTTGAGTGCTTTTGATGTTTTTTGTTGTTTTTGTGTTGTGTTGTTTTAACAACTTTTAAAAACTCTCTATAAAATGGATAAAGAAATAAAAATTTGAAGCAAAACTAGAAACAAAACTTTGAAAAAAATAAATTAGCTTTCTAAACTTTTCAAAAAGTTGTTTCAAAAAGTTCATGAAAATAAAAACAAACTTTTGACCACAAAACCTTTTTTTTAAAACATCAGGAACCCTTTCCCTAGACATTGAACAAATTGAAAACTATGTGCTATACAAACAGGTGACGTCATAGTTTTATGTTGTTTTGTTTTTGAAAAACGTGAATGAATTGATGACGTCGGTGGAGGTTTGTTTAACTCAATTTTCCTTTATGAAGTTTTCACTTATAGTCGTTATTTTTCATTTTTCTTTGTTACTACTAGGGTTGTCATCATTTGTTAATGCAGCTTTTATTGTTGTTTGTGTTTTACTCGTTGTTGATGTTGTTTTTGTTGTTGTTGTTTTGGTTTGTCTTGTGGATGTTGTTGCTGTTGTTTTGTTGTGGATGTTGTTGGTGTTGTTTTGTTGTAGATGTTGTTGCTGTTGTTTTGTTGTGGATGTTGGTGTTGTTTTGTTGTGGATGTTGGTGTTGTTTGTTGTTGGTGTTATTTATTGTTGGTGTTTTTTGTTGTTGTTGTTGTTGGTGTTATTTTCAATGTTGCTATAGTTGCTTAAGTTCAGTATATTGTTGTTAGGTTTTCATATTACTGCTCTTTTTGTTGTTGTTTGATTGGCAGTCATTTTTTTATTTCACTTTTATTATTTTTTCAAAATGTTTTTTTTCTTGTTTTTTTTGTGATTTTTTTAATTTCATTTTTTTCTTCTTTTTTTTGTCCTCCCAGTAGCCCAATTGCACTCAAGCGTGAAATGAATCCGTGTGGGTTATTTATGCTGTCTATCCAACGCTATTTGCTAATAACACAAATATAACAAACCCAATGAAGATATTAAGAAAAAATTTAGAGAAGGATGAAAAAAAATGTTAAAAACAGAAAACAAAAATATCAAAACAAAATGCAAAATGCTCAAAAAAAATGTGAAATATCAAAACAAAACGCAAAACGCTCAAACAAAATGCAAAAAAGATAAACAAAATAATATAAAAAAATGATTTGGAGCAAAACTTCTAAGAGCAAAACTGAAAAATTCATGATTTCCAGCAATGTCTTTCACAAAAGCCCCGTTGGCACTGTGGGCCTTTTTTTAAATTAAACGTTTTTATTGTTCGAAAAAACATTTTTTTGCAGAAAACTTTCAAATTATTTTTTCTAACAACTCTTTAAAATATGTTTTTTTCAAACTAGAAAAATTTTCAAAGTAATCATTTTTTTTATCTTCTAAAACATTTTAAAGCATTTTTTAAGTATTTTTTTTAAAGCTTTTCGTGTGTATTTGTGATTTATAAAAACAAATTCATATCAGATTCATCTTGACGCTGCACAACCCTCATTAAATCCCACCCTTAATTTTGATATTTCATCAAATATTTTTGTTTTTTTGTGTTTTTTTTATATATTTTTTTTTCATCATCATATTTTTTTTAATCATATTTTTCTTTTCTTATTATATTTTTCTTTTTTTATCATATTTTTCTTTTATTATTATATTTTCCATTTTTTATTCTATTTTCATTTTGTTTTTTTCATTTTATTTTTTTAATTTTTTTTTCGTTTATTTCATTTCAGTTTCCTATAATTTTCAAAAGTCTAATTAGCTCGAGTTTTTGGGAAATTTTTTTTTCACATTTCGCTCTGTTTTGTGCCATTTTTTTTGTTCCCAATTAAGTTTTTTCGTTTTTTTATCAAATTCATTCATCCATTCAATCCCCCACCGTTAATTCTTCTCTCATTCATTTTTTTCACCATTCCTTCCCATACTTCTTTTCCATTCGTTTTTTTCAACCTACCGTTTAATCATTTCTTTTATCAAAAAATCCATCAGATCACAGAATAATTATCACTTCATTTTGTTTCTTGTGGCTTTATTTTTCAATAAAAAAAAAAAAATATTGCTGTTTTTAGTCCAGTGGTTAGCAAGTTGTGAAGGAGACAGCTAAGGATTCGATTCTATGCTCATGTTTGAGTTTTGATAAACGGCGACTCAAGCGAAGGAGGTTGCTAGCGTGGCTGAAAACCCCTCAAGATCCACTGCTTTTGAACTGAGTTAAATCATTGTTAAATGCTGACTGAGTTTTTTTTTGTATATTCCACGTATTTAAATTTTTCTATTTTTTTTCCAATATTCCGCGTTTTTTATGGTTTTTCAAAATGTTTTTTCAATATATTTGTTTTTAATTTTCATTGAGTAAAATCATAAAGTCGTATTTTCAAAGGTGTACAACGGGAGATGCATTGGTTTTCAAATATGACTACTCAGACAATGCAAGGAAATTTACTCCCCAATTAAAAATATTTTGATTATTCATAAAAAAAACTCTAGCTAGAAAAACGCTCGCTCAATTAAAAAAATGTTTTTGAAATGTTCTCGCCATAAAAAAATTTTTTTTTTTTGAGAAAATCATTGGAAAGTTTTCACAATAAAAAAAAAGTTATGAATAAAAGCTTTCTCTCAACAATTTTGGAAAAAACGTTTTACAATATATTAAAAAAACTATTTAAAAAAAACAATTTTTTTGTAGAAAAAAATTCAAAAAGATTTTTTCATCAAAATTAGTTCTGTTTTGTCATAAAACTCAAGTTTACAATGATTAACACACGAACAGAAACTCGATCTGAGCTGAGAAATTAGCCAAATTTGCGGAATTTTTTTCACTGGATTCCATGGAAGTATAATTAAGCTCCTAATACAATATTCATTTCCAGCTTTCATTTTTTTAGTTTTTTTTCCACTTTTTTGAAGTTTTTTTCATCTCCATTTTTTTTTTCGTTTTCTTTATTTTACTTTCATGTTTTTATGGCAAAACTGTGGAACCATTTGTACAAATTTCCAATTTGTGAATTTTTCAGTAAGGCGTTTTAAATATTTGATATTTATTCCTATTCAATATTCAGCCACTCTTTCAAATTGATCACTTCTACTTTTTTCCACTTTTATATAGTTTTTTCATTCAATTTTTTTCTCTGTTCATCATTTTTTTCTATTTTTTTAAACGTTTTTTTCTCAATCTTTATGTTCCGTTTTGTTTTCACGTCATCGTTTTTATTTTCAGTTTTTTTTCTTTTTCATTCTCAACAACAATGGTATTCAATTTTCCAAACTTAATTTTCATTTCAATCTTTCCAAATTTCTTTTTATTTATTATCATAGTTAATCTTCTTATTTTCATAATCATTATTATTGTTTTTGTGGTCGTTATTATTATTTTTGTAGTTATTATTATTATAATTATTTTTGTAGTTATTATTATTATTATTATTATTTTTGTAGTTATTATTATTATTATTATTTTTTTAGTTATTATTATTATTATTGTTTTTGTAGTTATTATATTTAATTTTTTTAGTTATAAGAATATCTATTTTTGTAGTTATTGTTCTTATTTTTGTATTTATTATTATTAGTATTATTATTATTATTATTATTATTATTATTATTATTATTATTATTATTATTATTATTATAAATTTTTTTTGATAGTTTTTATTTTTATTATGTTGGTTAATATATTTAGTTCCATTTTTCCAATCCTGCTCTGTAATTCCATCTACATTCGTTACCATGACAAGACACGCAACGAGCAATGCAAAGACCTTTAGATCAAAAATAATTATTTTGAATTTTTCAGATTTTTAACAATTATTCTTTTGAATATTAAAATAATTCAAAAAATTATGGATTAATATTTCAATGTGTGTTCTTTGGTTAAAAATATTCTACATTACAACTTAGTTTTTATCAAAAGACTTTTCAAGACACCACACAACTACACAAACAATCACACAACTACACAAACAATCACACAACTACACAAACAATCCCACAACTACCCAAACAATCACACAACTACACAAATAATCACATAACTACACATAAAAGGCCACACAACACTGAACACCACACAAGGCACCACCTAACCCCACACAAAACCACACAAAAGCTCACAACATTTCTAAAGCCATTGAACCTACGACCATTACTACACAAAAACTTCACAACTCCCGCAAAACATCACACAAAAACAAGGCCACCACACACACAAACACAACCCACTACACACAAAACCACACACAAAAACACAAAACCCACCACACACAACACACAAAAAACACAATAAATAAAAACGCCTCTCACTTAAAAAACACAAGACACCATACAAAACCACACTTACACCAACGCATCACCATGGAACCACACAACCCACCACCATCACACCTTGCATAGAACCACACAACCCACCACCACCACACCTTTCGCGTAAAACCACACAACCCACCACCACCACACCTCGCATGGAAAGGGCCCACATCAGGGTCGTTGAAAGAGGAAGAGGCGGTGATTGCGTGGTCAGGAATGCTGCCGTCATGCATACCCAATGGTCGTCTGCAGTTGGCTGTGGAGGTTGGTGTGGAAGTTGCGAAAATGATTGTGGATGTTGTGGAGGCTATAAAGGTTGGGTGATGGTGGTGGAGATGTGGAGCTAGAAGGGTATTGTTGGTTGAGGTTGAAGTAGAAGAAGGAGTTTCTGAAGTTTATGAAGGTGATGGGAGTAGAACTGAAGGGTGTTGTGTTGGTTTTGTGGTGATAGAAGTGAGGTTGGTTTTGTAGACGATAGAAATGTGGTTGGTTGTAGAATGGAGGTGAGTAGAGGATGTATTGAACGGATGGTGAGTGAATGGATGGTGAGTGAATGGATGGTGTGGTGAATGGATGGTGTGGTGAATGGATGGTGTGGTGAATGGATGGTGTGGTGAATGGATGGTGTGGTGAATGGATGGTGTGGTGAATGGATGGTGTGGTGAATGGATGGTGTGGTGAATGGATGGTGTGGTGAATGGATGGTGTGGTGAATGGATGGTGTGGTGAATGGATGGTGTGGTGAACGGATGGTGGGTGAATGGATGGTGGTTAGATGGAAATGTTGTGTAGGTGATCAAAATGTATGAGACAGTGAGGAAAAAGACCCATGTTGATGGGGCCAGATGGCTTTAAACCATTGAGTACATCAATGTGTGGTGGTGAAAGTAGCGAATTAGGGGTGGAAATAGAGTGTGGAAAAAAAAGAAATTAAAAAATTAAACAAAACTCAATGTGCGTACTCGCAAAAAAATATTTTCCACTTGATTAAGCACTAATGAGTTTTGTTTTGAAAAATAAAATCTTAAAAAAAACATCAAGAAAAACCGAAAGATTTCAAATTGAGTTTGAAGGCTTATAAAGAAATGCTTGAATAGAAAATAAACGAGTGGATTACGCCAGCAGTAAATAAAACTTATTTTTAATAAGCTAAAAAGAAAAAAATAAAAATTTAATTTGAAAAAATGAGCTTTAAAAAAACTTCAAAAAAAACAAAAACGTTGAAAATAAAACATATTCCGAACCGAATAGATTTTTTTCTATGTATTAGGCTTACCTTGATCTTCAAAAGCGTGCAAAAAATTAATAATGAATTAATTATGGCAGAAAAATCAATAATTTTTATTTAAAAGTTGCGAGTTTTTTAATGAATATAAAAACTAAAAGTTTTTTTTGACTTCAGTAAGATTTAGTGCATGGCATGGCAGTGGTTGTGGGAGTAGCATGGTTGGTGGGGGTGATGGAAGTGGTTGGTGGTGATGATGGAAGTGGTTGGTGATGATGAGTATGGTGGCGATGATGGTGAGTATGGGGATGATGATGATGATGAGGATGATGATGATGATGATGATGATGATGATGATGATGATGATGATGATGATGATGATGATGATGATGGTGATGGTGATGATGATGGTGATGGTGATGAAAATGGTGATTTGAATGGTGATGAGGATAATAAAGATGGTGGTGGTAGTGGTGATTATCAATATTTTTCGTGAGTTTTGAATGGAGAATAAGTTTTTTGTTTGCCTGGTTTTCGTTTTATAAATTTTCCACATTCATTTCTGGACTCAACTCCATAATTTGAAAATCTATTCTGAACTTTTCAATTCAATTTGGAAACTTGTTCAGTTTTGCAAAAATAGGCTTTCATTTTTCTGGTTTTTTTTTTCTTTTTCATGTTTTATTTGATTGAGAGTTGAAAGCTCGAAAAATCAAAAAGTTTCAAAAAAAAAATTAATAAAGTTTTAAAGAGTTTAATGAATTCAAAAAAAGGTTGAAGAAAGTCGAATCGTTCTTTCAGCTTTAAGCTTCAAAAAACCAAAATCTTTTTTTAAAAAAACTCAAATAATTCGGAGAAAATAATAATAAATAAAATAAAAAGATAAGTTTGAAAGTTGTGTGTGGTGATAAATAAGGAAGGTTTAGAGAAGACACATTGCCCTTAACCAC
Source organism: Branchellion lobata (assembly GCA_947562095.1). NCBI lineage: Eukaryota > Metazoa > Annelida > Clitellata > Hirudinida > Piscicolidae > Branchellion > Branchellion lobata. The sequence continues at coordinate 7,369,105 of OX387252.1, read as the reverse complement.
ACGTTGTGGAGTCTTGCCGACCAATCATTCAAGATTTACACCCTTACTAGCTTTTTTTGCTTCGTGTTTTATTTTATTTTTATTTTTGTTTTTATTACTGTTTTTGTATTTTATTGATTTGAAATAAAAACCTTGAAAAAATAGTTTTTTGATATCATTTTTGTTTTTATCACCATAAAAATTATTTTTTGTATTTATTTATTTATTTTCTTCTTTCTTTTTCTTTTTCTTCCCCTTCCATTTCACCTCTTTTCAATAACCAATCGATCCATGCCTTATGTTCATTTCCTCCTCTACACAAAAAACTTCTTTCCGATCGCTTTCATGACAAAATCACATTTCTCCTCTTCCACCTCTTCCAAAAAAAAAATCATTTTTTTCAACAAAAAATTATTATTTTTACTCACCATAAAACGCGATTTTGAATTAAAAAAATTTTTTTTCGAACTTAAATTTTAGGTTTTTCTTTTTTTTCTTTCTTTTAATAATTTTTATGACATTTTTTAGTCAAAAGGTTTTTTCAGTTTATTGAATTTATTGATTTTTCAGTTATTTATTTTAATTTTTTAGTAAATAATAATTTAATGTTTAATAATATTCTGGTTGTTATTTATTCCAATACAATATAAATTGTGGTTTCATTTATAAAGCATAAGTTTTTTTCAAGTTACAAAATTATAATAAAAACTATTATTAAAAAATAATAGTTTTTTTATTTGTTTTAAAAATAATAATTTTTATTTCTATTTATCAGTGATTAACTTTAACATCTTATTTATCAAATGATAACTTTAATCTCCTATTCATCAAAAGTTAATTTTTGTTTAAATCATCAAATTTTAATATTTATTAATTAAAAACTGATAAATAAAATATTGTTTATTCTTTGGCATTTTCTTTTCATTGTACTCAACGGCAGAAAGATTGAAGGGAGTCGTAAAGAGCAAATGGCCTCCCAGATGAAAAGGTAAACATAATAAAACAATAAAAATAAAAATAATAATATAATAATAATAAAAACATAATAATAATAATAATATTATATTAATAAAAATATTATAATAAGAAAAATATAATAATAATGAAAATATAATAATAATAAAAATATAATAATAATGAAAATATAATAATAATAATAATATAATAATAATGAAAATATAATAACAATAAATAAGATTTTTAATGAAAATTTTATTTTTTTAAATTTTTTAAATTAATATACTAACTTCATTTTCATAATTATTTTGTATAATATCATTATATCATAAGAAAAGACTTAAAAATAAAGAATCATGAGAACGGAAAGATAATAAGGGAGGATTGAGGAATATAATGAGTAAATAAATGAATATAAAAAAATTATTGATTTAAAAAAATTAAATATACAATCAAAAGTTTTAAATAATGAATGAATTATACACATAAAGTTGAAAATGAGAATGAGTTTTATATATAAAAGAATTCGTCCAAGAGAAACCTTTCATAAGTGATGAAGGAATGTTGAGTGGATGATGTAAGGATGTTGAGTGGATGCGATAAGAGGCATTGTGGGTGTGATTAGAGACATTGTGGATGTGATTAGAGGCATTGTGGATGTGATAAGAGACATTGTGGATGTGATTAGAGACATTGATTTTCCATTAACGTGCTGTTCGAAAAGCAGGAATTTTGAATGTTTTATTGCGTGGTGGATGGAATGATGGATGGGATGGTGGATGAGATGGTGGATAGAATGGTGGATGGAATGGTGGATGGAATGATGGATGAGATGGTGGATGGAATGGTGGATGGAATGATGGATGGGATGGTGGATGAGATGGTGGATGGAATGGTGGATGGAATGGTGGATGGAATGATGGATGAGATGGTGGATGGAATGGTGGATGGAATGGTGGATGGGATGGTGGATGGGATGGTGGAGGAGATGGTGGATGGAATAGTGAATGGGATGGTGGTTGGAATGAGGTGGTGGTTGGGATGAGATGGTGGATGAGATGAGGTAGTGGTTGGGATGGTGGATGAGATGAGGGGGTGGTTGGGATGATTGATGGGATGAGATATGACCGGGATAGTGGATGGGATGGTGGCTGGTGGTATGAAATAATAAAGGATAAGATGAAGAGAAGATGGGTGGCATGGTGGCTGAGTGACGAGTTGCAAACTTACTGAGGGAGGGCAATGAATCAGAGTGGTTTGATTTATGGCACATTGTTTAGTGGACTGAGGGCTCAATTGGTTCAGTGGTTGGTCAAACTACTGGTTGAGTTTTGATTGATTAATGGGCTGTTTGATGGATTAAATGACGATGGATTAGATGGGTGGGGGATGGATTTAAACAGTGAGTGATTGATAGAAAGGTGGGTGATTATTGGAAGGGTGAGTGAGAGGATGAGTGAAAAGTGGATGGGAGGTTGAGTGTGGAGTGAGTGGTGGGATGAGTGAGGAGTGGGTGGTGGGATGAATGAGGAGTGGGTGGTGGGATGAGTGAGGAGTGAGTGGTGGGATGAGTGAGGAGTGGGTGGTGGAATGAGTGCGGAGTGGGTGGTGGGATGGATGAAAAATGGGTGAAAAGATGGATAAGTTTAAGGGTACATAGTAGTTTTATATACATGTGTCGATGCATAAATGTAGATTAATGGTGGCTGCTGGAGAGATTCTCGTTAGCTCATTATTTTCATTCCATTGCACTCATTATTCCATCAATAAGCTTTTCCGCAATTAGTCTGAATTGCAATAAAACAAAAATAAAATGAAAAACAAAGAAAAACAAAAGAGTTGAAGTTTCAATGGAATGGAGGTACGGGGAAATGGATGAGAGGAGATAATTGAATTAAAAAAATATTAAAAAAAGAATGAAGATAATAAAGAGAAAACGATAAAAATAATGGAAAAATAAACAATTTACTCAATAAAATATAAAATATAATCGAAATAAACAACAAATATAAAAAAATATATAAAAAAAACATAATTATAAGTTTTAAAATATATATATGGTAAGAACGAGATTAAAAAAAAACAAAGAAAAATGAAAACAAAACATTATAGCAAAACAGCAAATTTAAATTTAAATTAAACAAAACAAAATAAAAAAATGGAGTTATGAAGAGAGTGAGGAGTTGGTGCAACCAATCACAGACTCCTGCATGCCTTTTCATGTTTTCATCTGCCCCTTCGATCTCTTTGTTTTTTTTCTTATTTTTCACGTTTTTTTAAATATTTTTTTCATTTTATCTTGTTGATTATTTTTATATTTGTTTAGCCTTTACTTTTTTTTTGTTTTTTTTTCTCTCATCCTATTTCTTAATTTTTCAATTTAACCATTTTTTCTTCCCCATCTGTTTTTCCACTCATTCATTTTACTCTCCTACTTTTCATCTTTTTCATTTTTTTAATTTTTTTCCAGAATTATTTTTCCACCAAACTTATCGTTTTTTTCCATTTTTTAGTTTTTTTCCATCATTTTTCAACATTTTTCTTTTTTTCGATAACCCAACATAATCCTTTTTGGAAATTTTCCCGAAATTTTTCATGATCCAATTTTCTTCAATTTTCCTTTGAAAGTTCCCATTCCATCAATTTCATAGTGAACATATTTTCTTTTCAAACCTTTGCTCTTATTTACTTTTTTTTTTTTCATTCTTCACTTCTTCTTCTTTCACTCCACCCTTCACTTTTTTTTCCAATTTTTTTTTTCATTTTTTTCTCCACTCCACCCTTCACTCTTTCCTTCACTCCTTTTTTCACTTTTTCATTCCCTCCTTTTTTCACTCCTTCTTCACTTCTTCAATCCTTTCTTCCCTTTACCTTTCACATTCTCCTTCACTCATTCTTCCACTTTTTTTCCATCCATTCCATCACTCCTCCCTTCGTTTCATCTTTCTTTCTTTCACCAGCCATTCTTTCATTCATCCAGCTAAAACATTCTTTCATACTTTCATTCCATCTCATTTTAACTTGTTTAATTCAATTCCTTATTTTCTGTCTCATTTTTTCGTTTTTTTTTCTCTACATATCTGTTTTTCATTTTTATTTATTTTATTTTTCTAATTGCATCTTTCTTTTTTTCTTCTTTCCATCCTTCTATCGGCCATCTCTCACACAGATGACAATGTTATATGGCCATAATTCCCTGTTGATTTGTGCTTCAAAGACTCCAGCCATCATCACTGCAACTCCTCTTCCACCACATCATCTTCTCCACCATCCTCCCTTCCATCTTTTTCTTTCTATCATTTTCACCTTCCTTCATCTTCACTCTTCTTCGTTTTCATCCTTCCTTCATTCTCATCCTTCTTCGTTTTCATCCTTTCTTTATTTTCTTCACCAACTTCTTCCCGTTGTTCTACCTATGCACCACCTCACCACTATCCACCCCTATCACCACCATTCAGATCACCATCCGTCTCTTCCACCACCATTCATACCACCAGCCACCCCATCCACCACCACCACCCACCCTTCCCACCCTCATTCACCTCTCCAACAAAACTGAATGAGTTTTTTTCACAGAATTCATTAGAAGGTTGAATTTAATTTCTCGCTTCTCAAGTTAATTCAACTTTCAAGTTAATTCAACTTTCAAGTTAACTTTTGAATTTCAAAGTTAACTTTTGAATTTCAAAGTTAACTTGAGTTTTCTATTTTATTTTTATTTTCATTCCACTTTTCTCATTCAAACGTTCATCATCTCATAAAAAAAAATTTTTTAATTTTTTTTTAATCTTTTTTAATTTTTCAACTTCAATTTGTTTTTTTTTGTTTTTTAACTTCTCATTTGAATTTTACCATTTCAAAAACAGTTTCAAATTTTGATCTTCAACTCATTACCCACCCTCCCCATCCTCCCTTATTCTTCAAAACTATCACTATAATCTTTCATTCACTCATTTTCTCTTTCCTTTCAATGATGCTTTTGTATTGGTTTTCATTGTTTTTTGTTGCGTTTTTGTTATGTTTTTTTTGTTGTGTGTTTTTTGTTGTGTGTTTTTTGTTGTGTGTTTCAATGTTTTTTGTGTTTTAATGTGTATTGTTGTGTGGTTTAAGTAGGTTTTTAATGTGTTTCAGTGTGTTTTTTAATGCGGTTTTGTATTTTTCAATGTGGTTTTGCGTGTTTTAAATGCTTTTTGAGTGTTTTTGACAACCGGTTTTTAGTGTGTATCAGTGTATATTTTGTTGTTTATTGACGTTCTTTATTGTATACTTTGTATTTCTGTAGTCTTCTGTGTATTTCGCAACTCAATGAATTTTTAAGGTATTTCTATTTCTCGTTTTTTATCGGGTATTTTTTAAATATTTTATTGGGTATTTTCATTTTTTAAATTTTTTGAGTATTTTTATTTTTTTGTATTTTTTGAGTATTATAATTTTTTGTAATTTATTGATTTTTTTCTTTTTAAAAATACTAACAAGTATATATTTTCTCAAAGAACGTGAAAGAAGTTCGTGTGTTTCAGTGTACCAACATACGTTCAGGTTCATTCAGAGGTACTTAAACACATTGCAAGCATGGTTGTGGTATCTCATTGTATTGTATATCAATTTCGTATCATATTTGTTTTTATATCAGTGTGTTGCACTCTTTTGTATCATATTTGTTTTTATATCATTGTGTTGCACTCTTTTGTATCATATTTTTTTGTATATCAGTAAGTTGCACTCTTTTGTATCATAATACTTGGGATATCCGTGTGTTGTACCCCATTGTAACCCAGTAAGTTGTATCACTGAGTGTAGTAGTGTATTGTATCTCAGTGTAATGCAATAGTGTGCATGTAACGTGAGCTGAGGGATTCACACATGCGTGTGTGCAGACGTCGTTTAGCTTGATTTATGAACTTTCTTTGTCTTTCTTTATGTCTCCGTTGAGAAAAAGAAAGAGGTCTTTGTTTGTGCCTTTTTATAGTGCCTTGTCGTTGTGTGCTTAGTTGTGTTGCTATGGTTGTTTAGGTGCTTTCATCTTTGAGGATGCGTTTCCATAGTTTTTTTATGTGTTTGGATGTGTTTCTATTGTTTTTTATGTGTCTATGAGTCTGCTTATGTGTTTTTAAGTTTGCTTGTGTGTCTATGAGTCTGCTATGTGTTTTTAAGTTTGCTTGTGTGTCTATGAGTATGCTCATGTGTTTTTGAGTTTGTTTAGGAGTCTTCGGGCTTGCTTATGTGTTTCTATGGTTGTTTATGTGTTTCTATGGTTGTTTATGTGTTTCTATGGTTGTTTATGTGTTTCTATGGTTTTTGATTTGTTTCTATGGTTGTTTATGTGTCTCTATGGTTGTTTATGTGTCTCTATGGTTTTTTATCTGTTTCAGTGCTTATGTTGTCATGCGCCTACCCCTTGCATGCCGTCTTGGCCATTCATGCGAACGAGGTTAATGTGGAATTGAAACATTTGGAAAAATTTGGAAAAATTATGTGCAAATGGTATTTTTTTTTTTAAATTTTTTTTAATGGAAGACAACTTGAATTTTTCGAAATTGAAAAAAAATTGAATTTTTTTGAAAATAAAAAAATTTGAATTTTTTTGAAATTGAAAAAAAAATCAAATTTAAAGTAGTAAAAAAATGAGAAAACTTTTTTAAGAAAAAAATTAACGATTAACGAAGAAAAAAATTATGAGCAAAAAAAAACTTGCGTGTGAAGACGCTTATTTAGGCATGTGGACGGGAATAAAAGGTTAGAGTTAGATACTTTATGTCTTTTGAATGCAAGAAAGACCTGTAAAAAGGTGAATTAACGTTGTATGTGGGTTTGTGTGTGTGTGTGTGTGTGTGTGTGTGTGTGTGTGTGTGTGTGTGTGTGTGTGTGTGTGTGTGTGTGTGTGTGTGTGTGTGTGTGTGTGTGTGTGTGTGTGTGTGTGTGTGTTGTGTGTGTGTGTGCGTGTTTGTGTGTGTGTGTGTGCGTGTGTTTGTGTGTGTGTGTTTGTGTGTGTGTGTGTGTGTGTGTGTGTGTGTGTGTGTGTGTGTGTGTGTGTTTGTGTGTGTGTGTGTATGTGTGTGTGTGTGTGTGTGTGTGTGTGTGTGTGTGTGTGTGTGTGTGTGTGTGTGTGTGTGTGTGTGTGTGTGTGTGTGTGTGTGTGTGTGTGTGTGTGTGTGTGTGTGTGTGTGTGTGTGTGTGTGTGTGTGTGTGTGTGGGTGTGGGTGTGTGTGTGTGTGTGTGTGTGTGTGTGTGTGTGTGTGTGTGTGTGTGTGTGTGTGTGTGTGTGTGTGTGTGTGTGTGTGCATGCGTGCGTGTGCGTGATCAAAGCATGTGGTTGTTTTTTTATTTTTGATGGTCATGTTGCTTTGAAATTGCAGCTTCCGAAGGATGATTGATGTTTGAAATAATACATTCGAAGGTACGAAAAAGAATTTGAAAAAAAACAAAAACAAATTAAATTCTAGAATTTTTCATTCCTGAAAATAACTTTGAGAAAAGATTTTTAAAAAAGATATTATTTAAAAAATCTTATAAAGGTAAAATGCGGTAATATTTTTCAAATTTATGAGCCGGTGGGACAAAAAAGGCATTGGTGGGAAAATGCTTTTTGGAATGCTATAAATCAATAAGTTGCCGTGTAAGGGAACACATGAAGGGGGTTCGTGTGGTGCAAACGTGGGAGGAAAAAAAATAATGAAGTGGAAGAAGGAGGAAACGGATGGAGAAGACAAAAAACGAATGAATAAAATGGGGAAAGTCAAAAAAAAAAGAAGAAAATAAAAGATTGAAAAAGATTTTTAAAAATTTGGAAAAAAAGTGCAAAAAAAGGAAAAAATCATTTAAAAAAAAGATTGGAAAAAAATTTTTAGATAGATGCAAAAACTAAAGAATACTAACAGACGGAATGAAAAAATGAAGTTAAAATTGTTTTTTTTTAATTGAAAAAAATAAACAACGAAAAAAGGTTTAAAAAAAATTAAAAAAAAACAACAAAGTTTGAAAAAAAAACAAAAATTTCAAAAGATCTCGAAAATTAATTTTGGGACGTTTCCAAGGTTGAACAGAAAACTGCTGCAAAACTCAAAAACGAATAATTAAAAACGGCAACAACAAAAAAAACTGAATTTGACGAAAAACGCAAAAAAACTGAATTCCACAAAAACGCAAAAAAAACGTATAAAAAACATATCTTTAACCGGATTTTAACAATTTTTTTTCAAATTAATTTATAAAAAAAACTTTTTTTTTTGAATTAACCTACCATGAGCATAGTTCATTCGATTTCCTCCATCAAGGAATTTTACTTCCAAACCGTTCAACAAAGTTCCACTTTTAAAAAAATTAACAATAAAATTCCGTTTTTTTTAAATTTAACAGAAAAAAATTGTTTTTTTTTTCAAGTATTTGACGGAAAAACTTTATTTTTGTTGATATTTGACAAAGAAAATTTGTTTTTTATTTAATTATTTAACAGCAAAATGTCGAGGTGCGGTGGAGAGGCAACAAGGAAGGCATAAAGTTCTTTATGGCTGCTCTGCCATGCGGCAAAGCGCCCTGAAGACAAATTGAGACTTTAAAAAGTGCGCTAAATAGACATTTGTGTGTGTGTGTTTGTGTGTGTGTGTGTATGTGTTTGTTTTTGTTTTTGTTTATTTGTGTGTGTGTGTGTGTGTGTGTGTGTGTGAGTGTGTGTGTGTGTGTGTGTGTGTGTGTGTGTGTGTGTGTGTGTGTGTGTGTGTGTGTGTGTGTGTGTATATGTGTGTGTGTGTGTGTGTGTGTGTGTGTGTGTTTGTGTGTGTGTGTGTGTGTGTGTGTGTGTGTGTGTGTGTGTGTGTGTGTGTGTGTGTGTGTGTGTGTGTGTGTGTACGTATGTATGTATGTATGTGTGTGTGCCCATGTATGGAAGGAAGTTGTAAGTGAGTGTGCGTGTGTTCGCAGCTCAATTTTGAAGCTTTATGGTATTAGCATAAAAACGTATGCGTTTGTGTGACTCTGTGTGTGTCTGTGCACCAATTGTTGTGTGTGTGTATGTGTTGTGTGAGTTTGTGCGTTTTTTGTATGTGTGTGTGTGAGTGTGTGTGTGTGTGTGTGTGTGTGTGTGTGTGTGTGTGTGTGTGTGTGTGTGTGTGTGTTTGTGTGTGTGTGTTTGTGTTTGTGTGAGTGTGTGTGTGTGTGTGTGTGTGTGTGTGTGTGTGTGTGTGTGTGTGTGTGTGTGTGTGCGTGAAGATCGTGTATGAGTGAGTAGAAGGGCATATTGCTGAAGTATGTTGCACTCAAAAGAATAAAATGTGTTTATTACAGTTGAATGTCTAAACAATAGCCAGATGGTCAGATGGTGGTGGATGGATGAAGAGGAGATGGATGGAAGAAGGATAGATGGGAGGATGGAAGAAGGATGACTAAAATGATGGAAGAGTGATAGATGGAAAAATGGAAAAAATTTGAAAAAATGGATAAAAAATCAGAAAAGATCAGTTTATCTATTGAAAGAAGAACAAATGAATGAAGAAACTCTACGGGGTTAATGCCACTATCATAATATTCGTGGTTGTTTTGTATTGTATTGTATAAAGAGCTGGATAGATGGATAAATGTGTGGATAGATATGGAATAAAGAAATGGATAAATAATTGGAAGAATTTCAAGATAAAAGACTGGTTCGAAGGATAGGCGAATGAATGGATGAATGAATGATTGAATGTAGGGATGAATGAATGATTGAATGTAGGGATGAATGAATGATTGAATGTAGGGATGAATGAATAAGAGATAGTTTGAGGGTAAAATGAATGTATTGTTCAATGGATTGACACATAAGAACAAATTGAACGTTCAACGGCATATGGATGGATGAATGAACGGGTGGATGGATGGATGGAAGGATAGATGGGAGAATGGATCGATGGATGGTTGGATAAATAGATGGATAGCTGGATGGATGGATGGATGGATGAAAGAATTAAAAAATAAATGTTTAATGGAATCATAGGGATGTACAAAAAGGAAAAATAGATTAAAAAAATGAAAAAAAAGTATGATGGAGAAGAATGGAAAAAATAATAACACGAAATGTCAGAGAATTGGAAGAAAAATGAAAGAATGACTTTGAAAAAAAATTCATGGGCGTATTAATCGAGGATGATGAGCAAACAAATGATTTGAAAAAGGAAATTATGAGAAGGATGGTATTGAATGGAGGAGAAATTGGAAGTAAGTGAAAGAAGGATGAACGGAAAATGGAAGTAAGTGAAAGAAGGATAAATGGAAGATGGAATAAAGTGAGAAAAAGAAAAAAAACGTGTTTAAAAATATAAGAAGTGAGCGTATGAAGGAACAATGAAGGCTTGTGTGTGAAAATAAAGAGAAGGGTGTGAATGAGGGAAAAAAAGGATGGAAAATTCTAAAAGTTCATAAAGAAATGAAAAATGAAAAAAGAAAAAAAAGAAAAAAGGAATTGTTGAAGAAATCAAATGACCAAAAAAAAAATAAGTTCTGTTAATTGGAATTTTTTTTAAATGAATTAATAAATGAAAACGTAGTAATATAAACAAAATATTTTTTAAGAAAATTTTTAATTAAAAATGTATAAAAATTGTACTAAATTGAAAAAAAATTGAGAAAAAAACAAAAAATTAAAAAAATAAAAACAAAAAAATGAAGAAAAAACGGCAAATGTTTCGGAAAAGTAGTCGGAAGTACTGTGAAGCGAAGAAGGTATTAATGAGGTGTTGGAGGTGGGATGATTAAGTCTGCTGATGGGACTTGTTCAATGTATTCTGTTAGAAGATTAACCGTGAGGTTTGATGCGAAAGTGAGTTTTGATGCGAAAGTGAGTTTTGATACGAAAGTGAGTTTTGATGAAAAATTTGAAAAAACAAAACATGAAAATTGTAATTAAGTTTCATGGAAAACTCAAGAAAATCAATCATCATATTTGGAGGTTTGCTCAATGGTTTCAAAATCATGATCAATGAATTATACGAAAATTTTGACAATACCCAGAAGTGACACTTTTCATGATGGTTAATAGTTCTATTAAGTTTCAAGAGATTCAAACAGTTTTGCTTATAAAAAAATAAAACAAAAACATCTAAAAAAACTAAAGCTCCAGTTTTTTTTAATGAAAATAAAAATTTTTGATAGGAAGTTTGACACCAAACTAGAAAAATATGAAAATGAAAAATTCAGTACAACAATTCACTCAAGCCTCATACAGCCTATTCAAAACAATTTTGTAAATTTCACTAAAAGTTGATACTTGTTTTCAAAGCTGAGTTATGTCATGGAAGTAGCAAGTTGTATGACGTCATCAATCAGCTGTTGCGGTTGTTGCAATGTTCATGAATCGATCGGCTGTTGCGGTTGTTGCAGCGTCATCAATCAGCTGTTGCGGATGTTGCAACGTCACGAATCGATCAGCTGTTGCGGATGTTGCAACGTCACGAATCGATCAGCTGTTGCGGTTGTTGCAACGTCATCAATCAACTGTTGCGGTTGTTGCAACGTCACGAAACGATCAGCTGTTGCGGTTGTTGCAACGTCATCAATCAGCTGTTGCGGTTGTTGCAACGTCACGAATCGATCAGCTGTTGCGGTTGTTGCAACGTCACGAAACGATCAGCTGTTGCGGTTGTTGCAACGTCATCAATCAGCTGTTGCGGTTGTTGCAACGTCACAAATCAATCAGCTGTTGCGGTTGTTGCAACGTCATCAATCAGCTGTTGCGGATGTTGCAACGTCACAAATCGATCAGCTGTTGCGGTTGTTTCAACGTCATCAATCAGCTGTTGCGGTTGTTGCAACGTCACGAAACGATCAGCTGTTGCGGTTGTTGCAACGTCATCAATCAGCTGTTGCGGTTGTTGCAACGTCACGAATCGATCAGCTGTTGCGGTTGTTGCAACGTCACGAAACGATCAGCTGTTGCGGTTGTTGCAACGTCATCAATCAGCTGTTGCGGTTGTTGCAACGTCACGAATCAATCAGCTGTTGCGGTTGTTCCAACGTCATCAATCAGCTGTTGCGGATGTTGCAACGTCACGAATCGATCAGCTGTTGCGGTTGTTGCAACGTCATCAATCAGCTGTTGCGGTTGTTGCAACGTCACGAAACGATCAGCTGTTGCGGTTGTTGCAACGTCATCAATCAGCTGTTGCGGTTGTTGCAACGTCACGAATCGATCAGCTGTTGCGGTTGTTGCAACGTCACGAAACGATCAGCTGTTGCGGTTGTTGCAACGTCACGAATCAATCAGCTGTTGCGGATGTTGCAACGTCACGAATCGATCAGTTGTTATCACTGCTGAGAAGAATGATGCCTGATCGATCTTTAATTGGAAGTTCCTAACATGTCACCAAGGAGACACCCTGACAACCAGCAGACAAATGACGGCTTGGTATTATAATTTTCCTTGTTTTCTTCTATCATTTTGTTTTTTTAATTGAACGAATTAATTTAATTTTTTTTTAATTTTGTTTTTTTTAATTATATATAATTTTTTAAAGTTTTTTTCTCAAGCATTGTTTTTTAATGATTTTAAAAGTTTTTTTAAGTATTCATTTTTGAATTCTCGGTAATAATTAACTTTTATTTATTTGTTTTTTTTGGAAAAAATCCAATTATTTGAAAAAATGATTACCGACATAATTAAACTCCCAGAATAATGAGTTTTGAATCCGTCATTAACCCCAATAAAAAAAACTACAGAAAAAAAAAATACCATGATCGTGAAGCCTAGAAAAAAAAACACAAAATGAATGAGAAAAATACAAAATAAAAAATGATACGTTGAGGATTTTTATTAAAAAATGAATAATTATAAAATAATCAAAAAATGTGAAAACTTTAAAAAAAAATCAAAATAGAAAAAGAAGAAAAACAAAACAAAAAAATATTTGAAAAAATTTGAAATTCAAGGGATTTCATGATTGTTAAAAACAAAGTTAGTTAAAAAACACATTTTTTTCATGAAAAGCAAACCATCTTGCCATTATAAAAAAATTATAACAAAATTATAATTATTTCATGACAAAAAACTATGACCTATGAAAAAGAACATAACAAAAAACAACAATTCTATAACAAAGAACCACTATCACATAACAGACAAACCCCCAGCTCATGACAAAGAACCATCATTTCATAACAAAGAACCACTATCTCATAACAAAAAACAATTAACAATCATGGGAGAGGGAACAGCCGAACCACATTACGAAGATGCTTTATCATCCATAAAAGGCACATGAAGTCACTGGAGCGTGTCACAAACACCACGATGGACCGCTCGCTGCATTTTCTGCAGCCAAGCGTGACCGGGTCGATATTACCTTCATGCGGCCAATAGTTTAACCCCCTCTCGCGGGATTTGGCTTACTGGAGTGCGCTGTAAGTTTGCTGATTAAATTTTGAGTGGGTACATTTTATCATCATCGTCGTTATCGTCATTCTTCACCCTCTTTTTCTCTTTCTTTTTTTATTCTTTTTTTCTTCTCTTTTTTTTATTCTTTCTCTTTCTTCTTTTTATTTTTTTTCTCTTCTCCCTCACCCTTTATTTTTCTTCTTCTTCTTCTTCTTCCATTTCTTCCTTTCTTCTTCCTCTATTTCTTCTTCTCTCCTTCTTCTATCTCCTCCTCTTTTTTTCCTTTTCATCCTTCTTCTCATTATTTTTTTCTTCCCTTTCATTATTTTTTTTTCCTTTCCATTTTTTCTTTTTTCTTTTTCCTTCTCACACGTGTAGTGAGATAGGAAGCTTCAATATTTGAGATTCAATTTGCTGAGCATAATCTCCCTCGCTGTTCACAAAAATAAGCGGCCATCAGATGATGATGATGATGATGATGATGATGATGATGATGATGATGATGATGATGATGATGATGATGATGATGATGATGATGATGATGATGATGATGATGATGATGATGATGATGATGATGATGATGATGATGATGATGATGATGATGGTGATGATGATGATGATGAGGATGATGAGGATGATGATGAGGATGATGATGATGATGATGAGGTTGATGATGATGATGGTGATTATGATGATGATGATGATGATGAAGAACAAAATTTGTGATATTTTTATTTGCATCGTTTTTATTCTTTTTATTTTGTTATATTTTTATTGACGTAACTAAAAGAAGTCATAGCGGTAGTAATAGTAAACATATATGTATAGTTATAATAAAAATAACAGCAATATAGATGACAATAAAAGAATAATCATAATATAGATAATACTGAAGATCCAAATAGTAATAAAAATGAAACCGATAATTAAAGTGAGAAAAAGTTGATAAAATTTTTTTAAAAAGAGTTGTGGTTGTTTTGAATGGCAATAACGATTCGAAGCCACTAAAAAACAACTTTAGCAAATTAAATTCTACGTACAAGCTCTTTCTCCGCTCTTTCTCCGCTCTTTCTCCGTTCGAGCGGAGAACGAGCATTTCACAGAGGGATGAGTAAAAGCGCGAAAATTAATTGAAAAATAAATTGAAAAGTTTGGCGAAAAATTTGATACTAAAATAATGGGCGAAAGCCTTGGTGGTCATTTCTGAAGAAAATTTTGAGAGTTATTTCTATGAATAATTAATGAAAAAAAGCAATAATGGTGTAATCTGATTTTATAATGACGTCAGCATAGATATAAAAACCGAAAAATAACCTCTTTTCATCTTTAATACGACTTGTTTACGAGCGATAAAATGTTTTTTTGAGTTTAACAGTTTCCTTGTTTATAACATCTTACAGTGGTTTTTGTCTGTTTTTTTGTGTTTTTCTCTTATTTTCAGCAAAATAAATCTGCAAAATAGAATCTGGAATTATTTTTTTCTTTACTGTACCCTTGTTGAACTTACCTTTTTTTAATTATTTTTTCATCATCTTTATTATCCTAATCTTTTTTTTTAAATCATTTTTTTGGCTGTTTTTTCCAATTTTGATGCTCAGTTTTGTTTTACTTCAAAATTATTTTTTCAATTTCATCAACCATTCCATTTTCCAAGGTTTTTTTTCTTTCCTTCGGTACAACTCCCACAACCTAGTACCTCAATCTTTCCCTTCTTTCCATTTATGTTTTCTTTTATCGTTTTGGTTCTAATAGATAGTAAGCAGTAGATCAATTTAAGCTCTATGGTAAATTGAATGACCTTTGGCCCTTCTGCATAATGCCAACAATCATAAGCTCCTTCTCCGCCCATGCTACACCCTTCATAACATACTCTTCATATTGTTTTCTGCATCTTACGCGCTCTATGCTAGACACAGCCATGAGACATACATGCGCGCCACACACAACTACGCCACACACAACCACGCCACATACAACCACATCACATACAACCACACCACATACAACCACACCACATACAACCACACCACATGCAACCACACCACATACAACCACGCCACACACAGCCACGCCACATACAACCACGCCACACACAACCACACTACATACAACCACACCACATACAACCACGCCACACACAGCCACGCCACATACAACCACGCCACACACAACCACACTACATACAACCACACCACATACAACCACGCCACACACAGCCACGCCACACACAGCCACACCACATACAACCACACCACATACAACACCGCTTTTTTCAACTACCTTTTATTACCCCAATTATATTCCCCCCTTTATGATTCAGGATTTAAGTCATTTGTTCACTTATTTATTTATTTCATTTTTATTTCTTCGTTTTTTAAAAAAATTTTTACTCTTTTTATTTTATTTAAAAAATAAATAATTAAAAAAATAATTAAGTTACTGCTTTCATCCATTTTATTCATTTATTCATTCTCTACATCCATCTTTTTTGAGGCCTTAAACGTGATTTATGGTGTGGTTTGAAGCAAAATGATGATGTGGTGGCGTGGGAAAAATTAATGGGTTGGATTGAAAAAAAAATAACAAAAAAAACAAAAACCGATAAATAACAAAAAAAAAGAGAGCTAACAAAAAAATTTTAAAAATGAGAAAAAAGGATGATCGGAAGTGTTAAGATGAAAAAACAATGCGGGAATGAAAAATATAAAAAAATTTAAATTTTTTTATTACAGGGGAATTTTTCCAAAAAATCAAAATAAGAAAAAATCACTGTTAATCTGAAAAAAATATTAATTTATATAAAAAACTTTTTAAATCACTGAAATTGAATAAAAATAAAAAGACAAAAAATAAAAAAATAAAACAAAAAATTTAGAGAATAAAAAACAAATGAAAAATAAAGCTAAAAAAATATAAATTGAATGAAAAATGGCCATACAATATAATACAAATCGATGCAACGGAATACAAATCAATACAAAACATTGGAATCAATGGATACACTTGTGCCCAAGGTACGAAGCAAGAAGGCTAGGTAGTTTTCCTTGTTTCAGTTTACTGTTGTTTATAGTACTGCACTCTGTGACCTCCCATTTCAATTTACTGATTTGTACTGTGAGTTTTTTTTTTCAATTTACTGATTTGTACTGTGAGTTTTTTTTTTCAATTTACTGACTTGTACTGTGAGTAATTTGTTTTCAATTTAGTCATTGTACAGTAGTGTAACATGTGTATTTTTATTTTAATCTTTCTAGAAATGTTTCTTGCTTTAGTTTTGAGATATCTCGCCGTATTTTAATTTTTTATCGTAGAATAACGTAATAATAGCATGTCTCTATGCTATGTTTTGCTAACTTTTATCAGCTTAAACAAACTTTTGTTCTACTTCTTCTGTGATGTGAGTGTTTTTAGTATAATTTATTGGACTTTAGTATTTGTATTATGTTTATTGTACTGTAATTTCTTGTTTTATACTGTACTTCTTTGTTTTTTACTGTACTTTATTGTATTTTACTGTACTTTATTGTATTGTACTGTACTTTATTGTATTTTACTGTATTTTGTTGTATTTTACTGTAATTCATTGTTTTGTACTGTACTCAGTTTTATTTTCTTGTACTTAACTTACTAGTAATCTTCTTTATTGCAATGTACTTTGTATTGTCCACAACCACAGCAATACCACAGACGTAGTGGGATTCTTTGTGAGGGATGATAAATACATGACGGAGAAGGTTTTAATGGAATAAAAAAAACTCAAAGCTTCAGGAGTGGAGAGTTGAAAACATGAAAAAATGAAGACTGATAAACCTGTGGTTAAGTCAAAAAATGATTTTGAAATATTAAAAAAATGCTTTTGAAATATTGGAAAAATAATTTTGAAATATTAAAAAAATAATTTTGGATGTCGAAAATTGATTTTTGCGTAGTAAAGTAAAATGAATTTGATGAAAATCATATAAAAAAACTTGCAAATTTTAATGAAAAAACAGACTCGAAACAAGAAAAAAAAAATTAAAAAAATAAAATTGATACAAGTTTTGATTGATATGCCGGTATGGTGATTGATGGAGCAGGAATTAATGGTTTGGATTTTAATGGATAGATGCATGATCAGAAGATACTGATAATAGAATAATATTGAAAAATAGCGTTTTTATTCATATTAAAAAAGTAAAATAAAAACTGAAAATAATTTTTTTTAATCAAATTTTAAAACAATAAGGAACTTTTGCTGAACTCCGATGGTATAAAGGAGTAGAAAGAAGCTTTTTATGAATCAAAAAGTAAAAATGTTAGATTTTTCCCATAGAACTTTAATCAAGAACCTTTTTTCATTAAATTTATTTTTAAAAACTTTCACTGTGAACTTTCAACAATGATGTTTAATTTCAAAAAATTGAAAATAAAAAAAGTTATTTTTAATAACTTTTATAAATGAAAACGAAATTTATAAAATGATTTGTAAAATGATTTTGTAAAAAAAACTTTGTAAAATAAATTTTATAAAATTCAATAAAAAAATTATAAAAATGAGAATAAAAATGGTTTTATAGATAATTTCTGAAAACATTTTTTTTTACTTTAATTTCATAAATCAATTTTGAGTTTCGTGTCATGGAGACGTGAAGTTATATCGTTGACGAATTGAAGCTCTCAATTAAATTACCTTTCCGTCCTTCAAGCCAAATTCACTCCATGTTTTGAAAATATTTTTTATTTTATTTATTTATTGACTTTAATTTGTTTGAATCATTTTAGATTAAAAATATAAACAATAAAATTAATAATTATTCGGTATTATAAGTACAATAAGTAACATTGTTTTTTACTCTTTGTTTAACCTCGAAACTCTACGGGATTAATAATAATATTCGTATTTGTATTGTATTGTATTTTATTTTATTGTATTGTATTGTTTTGTATTGTATTTTATTTTATTTTATTGTATTGTATTTTATTGTATTGTATTTTATTGTATTGTATTTTCATTTATTGTATTGTATTGTATTTCATTGTATTGTATTGTATTGTATTGCATTTTATTGTATTGTATTGTATTGTATTGTATTGTATTGTATTGTATTGTATTGTATTGTAATGTATTGTATTGTATTGTATTGTATTGTTTTGTTTTTTATTGTATTGTATTGTATTGTATTGTATTGTTAAATACGTTCGGAAAGAATTTTAAAAGTAAAAAATAAACACTACAACATGAAGATGGACTTTCCAAAAGCCAAAAAAGTCGATTAAATTCAAAATTTTGAAACACTGCCATGCGTTGATGACGTCATTAAGCTGACCAAAAAATCTCTTAAGCCAACCATTATGATTTTAATCCAACTATTTCAAACCTAATCCAACCATTTCAAATCTGAGCTAACCATTTTGAATTCAATCCAACCTTCCAAATCTAATCCAAGTGAACTAAGTCTAATCCATCTTCATCAAAGCAGATTCAATCTTTCTATACATCATCAAACCATTCTTGATCTCAACTATCCATCTCTACTCTAATCCTCATTATAATTATATAAATCCAGTTCAATTCAAACTAATCCCTTCCAAGTTAATCAATATTTTTATAATTTAATCCACTTTATTCCAATTTTTATTTTTTAAATAACAATATTAACAATATTAATAATAACAATACCTTAAAACTCATTTTTATTTTTATTTTTTGTTGTTTCTACTTTTATCTTCACTATTGAAACAACAAGAAAGATCATTACAAGGCCACGCTTCTCCAACATCGGAGGTTTCAAGGGAGGGCTGAGTGTTCCACACTGCTGATTGAGGTCTTTCTTCGCATTGGGAGTTCCACACAGTGATAAAAGAAGTTTGAAGTTGATGATTTATCGATAATGATAGGGACGGAGGTGTGTAAAATGATAATGATAAAAGTATATATAATAATAATAATGAATAAAAATATAATGATAATAATAAAAATATAAAAGTTATATAAAATGGTAATAGTAAAGGTAATAATAAAAATGATAACGAAAGTACTAATAATAAAAATTATTATTATTATTGTTATAAATATCAGTATAATTATAATAATATGAATTTTTATTTTTATTTTCATTTTTATTATTATTATATTTTTTTTTCTTTATTTATTTATTTTTTCTTTTTTTAATATTATTATTATTGTTATTAGTATTAGTATTATTATTATTAAAAAATAATAATGAAGGTACTACTAATAAAAATAATATTAAAAGTAATAATAATGAATAAATAAATAAATAAAAATAATCAAAGTAATAATAACAATAGTGATAATAATCCAAAACAATGCATTACAATACAAATACAAGTATTATTATAGTGGCATTAACCCCGTAGAGTTTCGAGGCCACAATGGTACTAATCAAAAAATTCATTATCATATTCATAGTCATAATCATAATAATCAAATATCAAACAATCAAATAATCATAATAATCAAATCAGTGTGAGTGTGAGGAGTTGCAGGTTGAAGTGTGTGGTGAAGTGTGTGGAGCTATGCTCACCAAAACCTTCGTAAGTCCTCCATTCTCGATCATTAATTAATGTCATTCTCATATTATTTTAATTATTTTACTTATTTATCGTTCAAACCTCATTAGTTCTAGAGCTGCTGTAACAATTTTTAAATATTTCTGTTTAATGTTTTTTTGTGAAGTTAAATTTTTTGTAAATAATTTTTACGAAAACTAGTGAGAGCCATGGTAAAAAGACTCACATAGTTGCTTGAGGGGAGGCTGCTGGAGAGCTGGAGTGACGAGGAAGAAGGTGGTGAAGATGGTGATGAAAAAAAGTTGCACCATGGTATTGTTTTTGTTGTTGCTGTTGTTGTTGTTGTTGATGTTGTTTTTGTTGTTGTTGTTGCTGTCGTTGTTTCTGTTGTTGTTGCTGGTGGTAGAGTGGTTTTGTTGTTGCTGTAGTTAATGTTGTTTTTGCTTGGTAGTGGTTTGGAGTTTAGTTGCTGAAGGAGTGTGTAGTTCTCAAAAGTTGATACCGATGAAAAATTGTCTTTTGCTGAATTTTTTTGTTTATATTGCTGTTGCAGTTGTTGTTTTTATCATTATTATTATTTTTATTATTGATGTTTCTTGTTATTGTTTTTATTTTTTGTTGATGTTTGTTGTTAATTTTGTTGTTGTTGTTGCCGATGTGTTGGTGTCGTTGTTTTTGTTGCTGTTGTTTTTGTTATTTTTGTTGTTGTTGTTTTTGTTGCTGCTGCTGTTGTTGACGTTGATGGTGGTGATGATGGTGTCGTATTTTCCAGTTGCACTCAAAACTGCAGTTATTCAAAACAATTGCTCGATGTCGTGGCGAAGTTTTTCAGTTTTTCGATTTTACTTCAAATCACCATTCAAAAACATTTGTCTTTTGAGTATTTCTCTGCACAAAATTTTTGTCCTGAAATCTCTTCTCTCTCTTGTTTTCAAATCCGGTGTACATTTTTCTTTTATGGACTTTTTTTTCATACTTGATTGTTTTTTTTGTTTTTTTGTTTTTTTGTTGTTTTTTTTAAGTATACTTTAAACTTTTTCGTTTTTTTTTTGTTTTTTGTTGTCGTTTTTTTGTTTGTCTTTTTTTTTAGAGTTTTTTAATAGTTCGTTTTATTTTTTTCAGTCGTTTTCAATCTGTGATTAAAAAA
>OX387252.1:7328169-7343169 GCA_947562095.1 Branchellion lobata | reverse complement strand
TCCATCCATCCATCCAACCATCCATCCAACCATCCATCCAACCATTCATCCAACCATCCATCCAACCATCCATCTAACCATCCATCCATCCATCCATCCATCTACCCATCCATCCATTCACTATCCATCCATCACCCTAACACCCCGTAGGGATGCATAGTTGGATGATTCACGATTTACGATAACGTCTTAATGAAAATAAAATAAAATAAATAATAATAATTTTATTATTATTATTACTATTACTATTTTTATTTTTATTTTCAAAAAAAAAGTCAATTAATATTTTTATTATCATTTTTATTAACGTTGATTATTATTAAAATTAATCAAAAAGAACACAAACTTAATTAAGAAATAGATAATGAAAGATGAGAACAATGAGGCTATCTATGAAGCAAGCAGCAGACGAGAATTCCCATTATAACCTATCCACCAGTCGCCTCGTAACTCCGCTTAATTCAATCTTGGAATATATTAAAGAGGCAATGATCAAACAATTTGATTTCTGCATTAAAAATTCAGTCTTCAAATGCCTCCCACCAATAATTCTTTCGTCTCGTTTTTTTTTCATTCGTGTTTTTCCTGAATTTTTTTTATTATTTTGTCTTGGATAAAATAAATTAGTTTGGTTTTAAATCGGGAATATTCAAAAGCCTCAACCTTCAAAACTTCTATGAGCAAAAATATTCTTTGTTTGACGACATAAGAAATAATAAAAATAATTTCATTCTTTTTATTTTTATTTTTTGTTACTTTATGGTTCTATACCTTTTTTTTTATTTTTTTATAAAATTTATCTTTCTTTATTTTTCTGTTAAAAAATTTCCGAATATTTTTATACAATTTTTTTATTTTTATTACATATTCTTTTATGACTTTATTATTTGATTTTTTTCGTTGTAATATTGAATTGGTTTTTTTCCACTTTCAAAATAATTTTTCATTTTTTCCGTTTTTTTTTTACCGTGTTATCATGTCCAGATGAAACAGACTTCATTTCAGTTGACTGCTTTTTCCATCTCTCTCTTCTTACACGTTAGTTTTTTTTCCAATTTTTTCTCCTATTTTTCTCCTACATTACTTTTCTCATTTTTCTTTTTTTTTTTTAATTTCATTTTTCCGTCATTGCATTTTTTTCGTATTTTCTTTCATGTTTTTTTCGTATCATCCTTTTTTTTTAATTTCTTTTGTTTCAGGCCAAGGTTTTTTTGACTCGCATTTTTACGACATTTTCCATCCTCATCTCCACTCGCATCTTGGTCCACATTCACAACATTTCCCAACGTTTTTTTAATTATAAATAAAGTGTTTTGTTTTATGTCTTCATTTTGCTTCGACTTCCATAGTTTTTTTTTTCATTTTTCCAGCTTTGAAAAAAAAACAGTTTTCATAAATGTGTTTGGAACTGCCTAAATAGCTAGACATATGGGTCTTACAGAAAACCTAATCGTTCGACTTTCAAAAGTTGTTTATTTATTTTTTCACCCATTGTTTATCTCATTATTTTTTGTTTTTCTTAACAATTACTCATACACTCATCATGATACGGCCTCTCTTATCAAGATCCTCATTGTTTCCAACAATTTTTCACCAAAAACCTGGAAAAACTGCTTCATTGAAAACCTACCTCCAAAAAAAATTTTTCATTAGAAATATTTCAAAAATTGAAATTTTTTTCCACACCCTTCACTCAATTGCTTCAAAATTATCAGAAATTTTCATTTCAAAATTAAATGTTCAATTTTAATGGCTCATCCGTGCGACAGAAAAACCCAATAACCATGACTCATTCATATTTTTTAAAGCACGCTGTCCAGTTTTTTTTTATTTTTTCGCTTTTACAAAAAAAATTCTTTTGATTATATTTTCTTTGCATTAAACTTTATTTTTTTAATATTCGAGTTTCCAATTTTTCTTAATATATTTTTATTTAATAAAAAAAACATTTTCTGCCTCTGTGACAAGGAAATGTCTTTCTTTTTCCTCTTATTCCCTTCGACCTGCCAATTATGAGTGCGTCTCAGAAGCGATGATTATTGTGATTATGTATTTTTTCCAAATATTTAAAATTTATTTTTGTTTTTTACTTTTTTTTATTAAACCTTTCATTTGCTTGTTTTTACTTTAGTAATTTTTTTTTTCATTTTGTTTTTTGTAATTTTGTATTTTTATTTGTTAGTTTTTTTTATTATTATTTTATTTGTATTTTTTTCATCCATACATACACATGCAAGTATGCACACATGCACATGGAAATAATTATAGGTTGGAACGTACGCTAGGAATTGTACAAGCAACGCGTACGGAAGTTGTAGAGGTGTGTGTGCAAGTTTGGGTGTGTGTGTGTGTTAGTGTGTTTGTGTGTGGGTCTGTGTGTGTGCGTGCGTGTGTGTGTGTGTGTGTGTGTGTGCGCGCGTGTGTGCGTGTTTGTGTTTTTATAGCACTATACACTTATTTCAAAGATATAAAATTATTGTGTATGTGTTCATTTGCTTTCATTTGTGTATGTGTTTTTTTATGTGTTTGTGTGTGTGTTTGTTTGTGTGTTTGCCCATGTGTTTTTTCATGTCTGCCCTCTGTGTCTGTTTACATGTTAGGGTGTCATTTTGTTTTTTGATATATATGAGTACGCGTAGTTGTGTGTTTCTGTGCATTTGTATGTTTTTGTGCGTGCGTGTGTAAACGTGTGTGTTTGTACGTGCCTATGTATTTGTGTGTAGGTGTGTATATATGTTTGTTTGTACATGCCTGTATGGTTCTTTGCGTACGTGATAAACGTTTGTTTATTCTTGTTTGTACGTGCTTATGAGTTCTCATGTACGTGACGTGTGTTGGTGTGTGTGTGTGTACGTGTGTGTGTGTGTGTGTGTGTGTGTGTGTGTGTGTGTGTGTGTGTGTGTGTGTGTGTGTGTGTGTGTGTGTGTGTGTGTGTGTGTGTGTGTGTGTGTGTGTGTGTGTGTGTGTGTGTGGAGGGGGGGGAGGGGGTGTTTGTGTGTTTGTGTGTGTGTGTGTGTATGTATGTATGTGTGTGTGTGTGTGTGTGTGTGTGTGTGTGTGTGTGTGTGTGTGTGTGTGTGTGTGTGTGTGTGTGTGTGTGTGTGTGTGTACGTGTGTACGTGTGTACGTGACGTTTGTGTGTGTGTCATTGTGTGCGTGACGGGTGGTAGGAAGGAAAAGGCAAGGTGTTAAATGGACAGCTATGCCGGAAACAAAGTCTGCTACACCACTTCCCAAAGCTTTAGCTGGCAAGCTTCAGTTGAGAATTTTGATTCATTTTTGAACAATTTCCAATCTAACCTAATCAAATCATTTATTCAGTCTTGGTTACATACTCTTCAAGGGCGCTCAATAGAACTTTTCTTTAAAAAAATTTCATTTTTTCCAATGTTACTTCAAATTCATTTTCTTTTGATTTCAATTAACTCACTTTTTCTTTATTATTTTATAATTTTTCCATAAATTTTTATTTTACGAATTATTTCTTTATAAAATTTTTAATTTAGTTTTTTTTCCTTTATTCAAATGATATTTTCCATATAATAGCAAAATCTTGTTTCGCGGAAGATTTAAGCGAGAAGTGGAATTTAAGAAATTAATACACTCTTTGCGTGTTTGCCTTTCTCTCATTTCACTATTTTTTGCTTTCATTTGTTTTTTTATTTTTATTTTTTGAATTTTTTTCATATTATTTTTTTAATTTGTTTTTTATTTTGTTTCTTATACTATTTATTTTATTTTTCATTATGTTTTCAAATTCTTTTTAAGCTTATTTTATTACTTCGTTTTTATTTTATCATTCGAGTACCTTCTATAATATTTTTTTCTTATTTTTTTTTTTTTTCTTTTTTTTCTTTTTTTTGCTGTGCTGTTTATGGCTTTTTCTACAAATTCTGGATGAAACTTTCCTACTTTTCAGTTTTTCCACAAAAGCCAGAGCTAAAAGACTTTTTTATTTTTTGAATTCTATCATAAAAAAAGATTTTCAACATTTTAGTTATTCTAAAGACTTTACTTTTATTATTATTTTTGAAAATTTCACCCAACCATTTCATTCAACCATCCCACCCAACCTTCTCATCCAACCATCCCACCCAACCATCCCACCCAACCCTCCCACCCAATCCTCCCACCCAACCCTCCCACCCAATCCTCCCACCCAACCATCCCACCCAACCCTCCCACCCAATCCTCCCACCCAACCCTCCCACCCAACCCTCCCACCCAACCCTCCCACCCAACCCTCCCACCCAACCATCCCACCCAACCATCCCACCCAATCCTCCCACCCAACCCTCCCACCCAACCATCCCACCCAACCCTCCCACCCAACCATCCCACCCAACCATCCCACCCAATCCTCCCACCCAACCATCCCACCCAACCATCCCACCCAACCATCCCACCCAACCATCTCCCTCAACCATCCCACCCAACCATCCCACCCAACCATCCCACCCAACCATCCCACCCAACCATCCCACCCAACCATCCCACCCAACCATCCCACCCAACCATCCCACCCAACCATCCCACCCAACCATCCCACCCAACCATCCCACCCAACCATCCCACCCAACCATCCCACCCAACCATCCCACCCAACCATCCCACCCAACCATCCCACCCAACCATCCCACCCAACCATCCCACCCAACCATCCCACCCAACCATCCCACCCAACCATCCCACCCAACCCTCCCACCCAACCATCCCACCCAACCATCCCACCCAACCATCCCACCCAACCATCTCATCAATTAATTCATTCAGTCACCAACTCAGCCATTCATTCATTCATCTCTACACCCATTAATTTATCCATCTATGCATCCACGCATCCATTTATTCATCCATCCACCCATCCATCCATCCATACATCCACCCATCCATCCACCTATCCATCCACCCATCTATCCACTCACCCATCCATCCATCCACCCATCCATTCACGCCATCCAACATCCCACCTAACAAATCACACATCCCTTCATTCTTCTTCACCATAGCCTATCTAATGCATCTTTTCTTTATCTCCTTTTTGTCTCCGTAACTTTTCGTTGTCACACATAAAACCTCAAGGATCACAGCAATAATGAACAAAAACAGGCTAAAAAAACCTTTTTTCTAACACCAGTATAATCTTGTTCGCTTTGTATTGTGATGTATTAAGCGTTGTATGCTTGATGTATTTGATTTTTTATCAAGTTGTATGTTTTTGTTTTTTTTTTCTGTTGTATTCATTTTATTAATTTTTGAGTTTTTTTGTTGTTGATTTTTCTCGTTTTTTGTTTTTATTTTATATGGTAACAATGCTTTGTTAGAATTTCTGTGTTGTATTAGCTATACTTTCTACAGTCCAAGCTTTGTGTCTGTTTTCTCTTTAGAAAAGGTTTCTCCTATTTATGAAAAAATATTTTTTCATATTTATAGACGCTTTCTTCATATCAAAGATTTTTTGTTTGTTTTGTTAGAGTTTTCCTTCGAAAAAAGATCTTTTTCTCTTTTTCATGAAATGTATTTTTTAGTTTCATGAAAAGGTTTCTTTTTTCTGTGAAAAATATTTTGATCTATGAAAATAAAAAATTATCTGCAAAATTTTTCTTCCTAAACCAACAGAATTTATTCTCCAAATACTAAACGAATATTCCTCGAAACTAAAAACAAAAAAGTTCAATTGGATACATTGAAGGAAAACAGAGTCAGCAATAGAACAACCACCACAACAACGTCCTCTGGAAAAAAACGTTTCAAGAAAGTTTCAATAGATTTAACACTGTTGGAAACACCACGCTTGAAGGTGAACCTTTGTAGAAAATGGAGTCTCAGGCAAAGGTTTCAGATAAAGCATTAATTATAATTATAATCAAGTGTTTAATTCAAGTTTCAATGGAGATTGTCACCGGATTTCAATTAAAGATTTAATTAAGGGTTAATTTCAGAAGAATTTCAATCGAGAGTCCAACCAATGGTAGGTCAGACGGGTTCTGTGTGAGAAGTTTCATCAAAGTGAGAGAAAAGTGGATTTGGAGGATGACTTTGGAAGGCTCCGTTGGGAATCGAACCCACGACCTCATGCATATTTAAAGTCTGATTTGATTTCGCCTACAACAACGTCCCCACGCTACCCCAGGCAGCTACCACAACTGATGGCTTTACTTCAATTTGTGTCTAATTAAGCTTCCTTTGCAAGAATCATCTATCTTGAACCCTGAAAAATTTCCACTTGGAAAACCTTCCGAGAAACCAACGGAGTTTTTTTCAGTCTTTTTTTATTTTATTAATTCATATCTCTTTTTGCTATTTTAAAAAATATAATTTTTATTTCAATTTTTTTCTTCTAGTCGGTTTTTCACTCAGTTTTTTCATACCGGTACTTCGTTTATTTTCATATTTCAAGATTTTTTCATCCAAAAACGTCTTAATTTTTTACTTCTTTTTTATTTTCCTAACCTCGTTGCTAAGCGTGTCTTCATTGGTATTCTGTTACGAAGTTCATTCGGAGAGAGGTGTGTTTTATACGCTATTAAGTGCTTCTTAACGCTGCGCAAGTCGTAGCGTTGCGCGGTGACGATGCGTAATTGTCTTTTATCTTTTCTTCCGATGTTTCCCTTAAAATGAAACTTTGCCATTACAAACCTACAGGCTTATTTCTCAGTTTCAATCCTTAAAACCCACAACTTAGCACCACGTCATAACTTCATAAACTCACGGTTAATGTTAAAATTTGCAATTTCATAGTTGGGACTAAAAATGTATTGTCTACCAATCAGTGGTTGAGACTACCCTTACAAATCAGATAAATACATTTTTTTTAAATTCAAACCACAACGAAAAGCAACAAAAAAGTTCTCCTTCAAGGGTCATAGGTTCGAATCTTGCGAAGTGCTCTGAAGAAAACTCAAAGGTGGGGCATTTTGAAGCCTTACGAATACCTAGGTATTCAGAAACTCAAAAGCCATTGGAAGCCGTCAAAGAACTTGAATGATTTGAAAGTAGGAACACCAACAAAAAAAGAAAAAAAAAGAAATGGCAAAAATACGAAAATAAAAAACCAAAGATAAAATAAATATTAAAGATCTTTATATCTATTTAAGCAAATACAAGGTAAAGATACTGGTATAGATAGTAATACAAACAAAACGTTTAAAAAAACAACAACAAAAAAACGCACTGTAATAAAATAAACATTAAAGGAATGTAAAAAAAAAAAACAAAATATATAAAAATATAAATACAGAAAAAAAGAAATATAAAAACACATGAAGAATACAGCAAGACAACAAGACAACAAAACAACAAGACAACAAGACAACAAGACAACAAAACAACAAAACAACAAAACAACAAGACAGCAAGACAGCAAAACAACAAAACAACAAGACAACAAGACAACAAGACAGCAAAACAACAAGACAACAAGACAACAAGACAAAAAGACAACAAGACAGCAACGAGAGAATTAGGAGGCTTGAGGAGGCAGCAAGGATTAATTAAGGCTACCACGTGTAACACCTGGGACCATCTTAAAGCCACTAACGCAGGCCTTTATACCCCCCCAGCTCCCAGCCACCACTCTTCCAGCTCTAAGCGCCATGGATAATTAAAAAAATGATAATGATGAGAATAAGATTTTTTTTTTCAAGTATTATTTTTGGTAATATTAATATTATTTTTTTTATTCTTATTGTTATTAATTTTATTATTATTATTATTTCTATTATTATTATTTTTATTTTTATTATTATATATAAAAAAATTTAATTTTGTTATTATTTTTTTGTTATTATTGTTTTTATTATTATTATTATTATTATTATTATTATTATTTTTTTTTTTTTTTTTTTTTTTTTTAATTTATTTATTTTTTTTTTTTTTTATTATTATTTTTTTTTAATTATTGCTTTTTTTTTTGTTAATATTGTTTTTATTTATTTATTATTTTTTTTTTTTATTATTGCTTTTTTTTTTGTTAATATTGTTTTTATTTATATTTTTTTGTTATTGCTTATATTATTATTTACTTTATGAATAGAAATACATTGAAAAAATTATTTTTTATCTCGTGGCCTCGAAACTCTCCCGGGTTAATGCCACAATAATGATATCGCCTTTGTTTCCTTATTGAATTCATACGTATAATAATAGCAAAAATAATATATTTTCATCTTTTTTTCAATTAATAATAAAATAATAATAATTCTTTAAATATTATAATCAAATTAAAGATTTAAACATTTATGATTTACACATTTTATGGATTTTTTTTAAACATTAAAAATTCTTTTTTAAATTCAAAAAAATTAAAAACTTTAAAATATTCAAAGGGTATCGTTGCTTAGTAGCATGGCGCCTTTATTCTCGAGAGCCTGGATGTGGCCACATAGCACTGAGGAGGAATATATGCGCTTTGTGCTGTGGCGGCGTTTGTGGAACTGCAATTGAATTAGGACTCTAATATATGAGTCCCCGTTTACCTGGCTGTTGAAGTGCTTGGTGGAAGTGGTTGTTAGGTGGGTGGTGGTTGTTAGGTGGTGGTGGTTGTTAGGTGGGTGGTGGTTGTTAGGTGGGTGGTGGTTGTTAGGTGGGTGGTGGTTGTTAGGTGGTGGTGGTTGTTACGTGGGTGGTGGTTGTTAGGTGGTGGTGGTTGTTACGTGGTGATGGTTGTTAGGTGGTGGTAGTTGTTAGATGGGTGGTGGTTGTTAGGTGGTGGTTGTTAGGTGGTGGTGGTTGTTACGTGGTGATGGTTGTTACGTGGTGGTGGTTGTTGGGTGGGTGGTGGTTGTTAGATGCTTGGTAAATTGCTTGGTAGGTGAGGGTTGTAAGGCGAGTGGTGAAAATTGGTGGGTGTGTGTTGGTGGACATAATATTGGGTGATGGTTGTTAAACAGGTGGTGAATCGTTGTCGGTGGTGATTGGTATTTGATGGGTGGAGGGTTGAGGATGGTTAAAGAGTGATTGAAAATTGATAGAAGAGGATTGAAAAGTGATTGAGGGTGGTTGAGGAATGGTTGGAGAGTTTTGATTAGTAGGTTACAAAAGTGTTTTTGGTGGTGGGTGGGTGGTAGAGAGTGAGGGGGGTGGGTGATAGAAAGTGAGGGGGGTGGTCAGTTGATAGATGGTAAGTGGATGAGGAGTGGTTGAGTGTGGGTGGAAAGAAAAATTGGTGATCGATTGGGTGGTTGGGAGTGGCTGGGTGGTTGATGGGAGTGAGAATTAATGGGAAAGACTGGCGAAAAGGGAAAGAGATAAATCTTACGCTGAGCAATTACTGGAATTCTATGTCTAATTTACAATCGTGTATTTATCTAATAAATAATCAATACATAATCTTCCTGCTCGTATAGAAAGTACAATCAAATTACTTTTCCTGCGATACTACGTATCAAGACTCGCAGAATCCTTTGGTGTGTGTGTGTGTTTGTGTGTGTGTGTGTGTGTGTGTGTGTGTGTGTGTGTGTGTGTGTGTGTATGTGTGTGTGTGAGTGTGTGTGTGCGTGAGTGTATTTGTGTGTACGTGCGCGTGTTTGTACGTACGCGCGTTCGTACGTGCGTACGTGTGTTTGATAATACATCTAATCAGTTGTTTCATTTGAGATGTAATGCTTGCTGCTTGGGTGGAGTAATGAAATAAACCTGATGACTGATTCTAGCGATTATTTCGCAGATTAAAATTCTCGGATAGTTACATTTTCCTTTGCTGGAGCGATTTTTAAGCATGAACAGAAGTTGCTGGTAGTAGTGATGGTGGGAGAGGGTTAGAGGGGGTGAGTGGTGGTTGAAAGAGGAAGGTGGTGGTTCTGGAGATAGAGGAAGGAACTAGTAAGAATTATGAAAAATGAATAAAGGAAGAAAAAAATGAAAAAAATTATAAAAAAAAGAAGAAAGCAAAAAAAAATAGAAGAAGGCAAAAAGTTGAAAGATTATGGTGAGAATGAGGATAATGAAGATGATGATGGTCACGATGATGGAGGTGATGATGGTGATGATGATGACGATGATGATGATGATGATGATGATGATGATGATGATGATGATGATGATGATGATGATGATGATGATGATGATGATGGTGATGATGATGGTGATGATGATGATGATGATGATGATGATGATGATGATGATGATGATGATGATGATGATGATGATGATGATGGTGATGATGATGATGATGATGATGATGATGATGATGATGATGATGATGATGATGATGATGGTGATGATGATGATGATGAGGACGATGACGATGATGGTGATGATGACGATGATGATGATGATGATGATGATGATGATGATGATGATGATGATGATGATGATGATGATGATGATGATGATGATGATGATGATGGTGATGATGATGATGATGATGATGATGATGATGATGGTGATGATGATGATGATGATGACGATGACGATGATGGTGATGATGATGACGATGATGATGATGATGATGATGATGATGATGATGATGATGATGATGATGATGATGATGATGGTGGTGATGATGATGATGATGATGATGATGATGATGATGACGATGATGGTGATGGTGGTGATGATGATGATGACGATGACGATGATGGTGATGATGATGACGATGATGATGATGATGATGATGATGATGATGATGATGATGATGATGATGATGATGATGGTGGTGATGATGATGATGATGATGATGATGATGATGATGATGATGACGATGATGGTGATGGTGGTGATAAGAGAGAATTGACATTAAGTATAATTTTTATGGCCTGGCTTCGATGATTCAGAGAAGAAAGTCATTGTTTCCGATGCTTTCATAGGCACGTTTGGTATTTTCATTTCGATTTAATTAAATATCTTTTAAGTTTATTTTTGTTTTCAATTTAGCTTTATTTTTTCTTTTAATTTCGCCTTAATCTTCAAACCACGCGTCAAATTCGATTTTAATTGAGTGTGATTCAAAGGCAATTTCGAAGAAGTCGTTGAGGTTTTGTGATAGAACTTGAATGAGTGATTGAGACGGATGGAGGAATACATAACAGGGATGTGCTCGGCGAAGACTAATTAATATTCCGTAACCAAGGCATTGACATGAAAGCAATCAATTTTGTACAAGTGCGCATGCGTCGCAAGCATTAACACCTGCTCTCATCCACTGGATTACGCTTGGATGGATGATTGGATGTATGATAGATGGATGGATGGATGATGAAAGGATGATTGAATGCATGGGTGGATGGATGAATGGATGGTTGTATAGATGGATGGATGGAAAGAAAGATGGATGGATGGGTGAATGAATAATATGCGCGTAGCTGGTTATGTGAATGAGTGAGGAGCAATGAGAAGTTGGATTGGGTAGATGGATGAGGTGTGAGTGGGGGGATTCAAGATTAATGAATTTTTGTATGAAAGCTCGAATGGATGAATGAATGAATAAAAAGAATGAGTATTAGGATGAATAAACGACAAATGGATGTGTGCAGTTATGGATGAGTGGTTGAAGGACTGGAATTATCGATGGATGAATGAATCTGTGGGAGGAACCATACTTGGGAGCGTGAATGGTTTATGAGATATGTAGTTGGATGAATAATTGAAAAATAGCTAGATACATAGATGGATGGATGTGTGGAGGGGGGATGGATGGATGTATGGAAGGGAGATGGATGGATGTGTGGAGGGGGGATGGATGGATGTGTGGAGGGGGGATGGATGGATGTGTGGAGGGAGGATGGATGGATGTATGGAAGGGGGATGGATGGATGTATGGAGGGGGGATGGATAGATAATTGAAAAATGGTTGGATGTATAGATGGATGGAGGTATGGATGAATTGATGGATGGATAATTGAGAAATAGTTGGATGTATAGATAGATGGAAGGATGGATGAACGGATAGATGTATGAATAGATGGATAGATGGATAGATAGATAAATGGATAGACGGATGGATGGATGAACGGAGGGCTGGATGAATTGATGGATAGCTGGATGGATGGATGAATGGAAATATAGATGGGTACGGAAATGCAAGGAAACATAAAGAATGCATGGATGCAGAGAATGCATGGATGCAGAGAATGCATGGATGCATAGAGGATGCATGAATTCATAGAGGATACATGAATGCATGGAGGATGCAGTCGACTGAGGCATACATGCACGAGACGAGATAAAGCTCGAAGCATTTGTTGGAATATATCTGTTAAATGGAAATATTAGTCGGAAATCACTCAAGAACGACAATGGATTGATGGATTCCAAATGAAGTGTAAAAATATGCGTAAGTTTTCATTAAACTCCACAGCGATCTATCTTGCCACGATAGCTTCTTATCTCTTGCCATCCCTTTCACGTCATTATTACTTGTTGTTATCATTTTTATTATTATTATTATTATTAGTAGTAGTAGTAGTAGTAGTAGTAGTAGTAGTAGTATTAGTAGTAGTAGTAGTAGTAGTAGTAGTAGTAGTAGTAGTAGTAGTAGTAGTAGTAGTAGTAGTAGTAGTAGTAGTAGTATTAGTAGTAGTAATAATAATAGTAGTAGCACGTATTTGTATTAATTCATTTTTAATTACTCAGTAAAATTGTTTCTTAGTAACTTCTCCATTATCACTCGTTTTTGACATTTCCTCTTTTCACTCTCATTCCTTTTATTTTCTTTTTTTCATTTTATTTCATTTTTTTCTCTTTTTCTCATTTTTTTAAATTCGAAGTAAATTTTTTTATTAAAAATTTGACAAATTCTTCGTGCCAAAACACCTTTCAATCAAGGTTTCAAAATTTTCAAAAGATTGGAGTTTTTCTACTATTGAAAAATAATTTCATATGAAAAGTTTGAAAAAAAAACAGAAAAACATTTTTTTACTGATAAAAAAAGTCGATTTCCAAAATTTTTTTGACGTTCAAGTGCCATTTGCGTTTCGAAAATTCCCAAAAAAATTAAAAGTGCTATTTGAAAAACATGATTAAATTATTTAAAATATAATTTTTATTTTTACTTTCAATTAGTTGAGAAAAAAATTGTGAAAAGTTTTTTTTCAAGTTTTATAAAAAATTTTCACTAGAAAAACAGGCCACATTAATCAAGGCAAACAAGGTTCTGCTTTTTCTGGCTTTCAAAAGCACTGGAACCAATTGCTCTCTAATGCGCCAGATCTTCGTTGTTTGGAATCAAAACTGGTATCAAAACTATTTTTCCGAAACGAAAAAAACTGTTGAAATAATATTTTAAGTTTTTATTTTGATTTTTTTTTTCGCTTTTTTTTCAATTTTTTTTCGAGTTTTTTACAGAAATTAATTATTCATTTGGAAACTTCGTTCAGTTTTTTTGGCAAAAAATTATTTTTTTTAAATTTTCGAATTAATGCAGCCATCCAAACCACGTGTGGGTAAAAAAAATTTTTAAAATTTTGAAAAAACTACAAACGACCATCTAAAAACAGATACAAACAACGACAAAAAAATTTAAAAAAAACAAAAAAGTAAATAAGAACAAGTAAATAAATGAAACAATTAAACTTTCGACCAAACAGACATCCAAACCCGCAACCAAACAAACAGACAACCAAACAAACAGACAACCAAACAAACAGACAACCAAACAAACAGACAACCAAACAAACAGACAACCAAACAAACAGACAACCAAACAAATATCACCATACAAAAGTTCACAGAGACACAAAGATTTCTGGAATCTTGTTTATCACGGCAATGTTTCTTGCAAGTGATGGCCATGATTGAAACCATAGGCAAAATAAGAACTTGTTCAGTACAATTACATGCTTGGTGACAACATCAACAACGACAGCATCGCCCCAACAACGATAACATTGACAAGAACAACAAAAACATTGAAAACAACGATAAAATTGACAAGAACAATAACAACATTGACAACAACAACAATAACATTGACAACAGCAACAACAACAACAATAATAACTTTGACAATAACAAAAATAACATTGACAACTGTAACAACAATAACATTGACGACAACAACAACAACAACAACAACAACATGACAAAACAACAGAAACATTGACAACAACAACAAAAATTTAAATTTAAACAAAAAACAGCCCCTCAGTGCCAACGAAAACAAAACTGATATTGAAATCCCAATCAACAACCTCATCACGCATGAACAACATTAACATTTAACCAACATATATTCTTAAATCCACAACAAAATTAATAAAAATATCAACAACCGTCAAACAAACAACAACAAACGTCAACAGTAACAACTTAAACATGCAACAAAAAACAACAACATGCAACATCAACAAGCAATAACAACAACAACTTAAGCATACAACAACAAAAACAACAACAACATGCAACAGTAACAACAACAACAGAAACAACTTGAACATGCGACATTAACAAAAAACAACAGCAACAACAACATGCAACATCAAAAAACAGCAACAGCAACAATAACATGCAACATCAACAACAACAAACCACAACAACACGTTTCTATTCTTTGTTTTATGACGTTTTGTGAGTGATCTACATCTTATGTTACGTCGTACTAGTCGCACTTGACTTTTATGTGACGAGATAAATTTAATAAAAAAAAACTTTTGAAACTTGAAAACAAAATTTTATTTTTTTTGAAAACTTTTTAAACCTCGAAAACTATTTTTAATTGGAAGAAAGAGTTTTAAAACCCGGAATTTTTTTTTTATAATAACTGGAAAGATATTTTGAAATTTTTTTAACAGGTTCAAAAAAATCAGTTTCGTTTTTATTTTATTTTTATTTTTTTATTTTATTGTTTTTGTTTTATCTTAATATGATTTTTGTGATATCATTTTTCCAGTTATTTTGTGAACTCCAAATAATAATGAACGTTCTTTTTTCTATTTTTCATCAAAATTTAATTTTTTTCCCGTTTTTTCATCAAGGTTTAATTTTTTTCTCGTTTTTTCATCAAGGTTTAATTTTTTTCTCGTTTTTACATCAAGGTTTAATTGTTACTAGTTTTGAAACAAA
>OX387252.1:7320669-7323169 GCA_947562095.1 Branchellion lobata | reverse complement strand
GCCAATAAGAAGTTAATAATATCATGGAATTGCGTCATTACTGCCTTTCCATTGTTATTGTTTTTGTTGTTTTTGTTATTATTATTAATTTTACTACTGTTTTTGTTTTAATTATTGTTGTTTTTTTTGTTATTATAGTTTTATTATTGTTTTTGTTTTTGTTACTGTTATTATTTTTATTATTGTTTTGCTTTAGTTGGCTATTGAAAACATTCAATGTCTTTAATAACTATATTTTTCTTAGTATTGTTACCAGTAATAGTAGTAGTAGAAAAAGTAATAGTAGTATTGGTAATAGAAGTAATAGTCGTAGTAGTAGTACTAGTAGTAGTGGTATTTTTAGTGGTATTTGTAGTGGTAGTAGTGGTAGTAGAAGTAGTAGTAGTAGTGGTAGTAATAGTAGTAGTAGTAGTAATAGTAGTAGTAGGAGTAGTAGTAGTAGTAGTAATAGTAGTAGTAGTAGTAGTAGTAGTAGTAGTAGTAGTAGTAGTAGTAGTAGTAGTAGTAGTAGCAGTAGTAGTAGTAGTAGTAGTAGTAGTAGTAGTAGTAGTAGTAGTAGTAGTAGTAGTAGTAGTAGTAGAAGTAGTAGTAGTAGTTATAGTAGTAGTAGTAGTAGTAGTAGTAGTAACAGTAAAAGTGGCGGTAATAATAGCAGAGGCGGGGGTTGAAAGACAGGCTCAGATAGCTGCAAGTTAAAAGCATGAAGTAGTTAATCACAGAGATCGTGATGTGGTGCGGTGTGGTGCGGTGTGGTGTGGTGTGGGGTGGTGTGGTGTGGTGTAGTGTGGTGCGGTTTGGTGCGGTGTAGTGTGGTGTGGTGTGGTGTGGTTTGATGTCGTGCGGTGTAGTGCGGTGTGGTGTGGTGTGGGGTGGAGTGGTGTGGTGTGGTGTGGTGTGGTATTGTGTGGTGCGGTGTGGTGTTGTGTGATGTGGTGTGGTGTGATGTGGAGCGGTGTGGTGCGGTGTGGTGTGTGTGGGGTGGTGTGGTGTGGTTTGATGTGGTAGTGTGTGGTGCGGTGTGGTGTTGTGTGGTGTGATGTGGTGTGGTGTGGTGTGGTGAAGTGTGGTGTGGTGTGGTATTGTGTGGTGTAGTGTGGTGTGGTGGGGTGTGGTGTGGTGTGGTGTGGTGTGGTTTGGTGTGGTGTGGTGTGGTGTGGTGTGGTGTGGTGTAGTGTGGTGTGGTGTGGTGTGGTGTGGTGTGGTGTGGTGTGGTGTGGTGTGGTGTGGTGTGATGTAGTGTAGTGTGGTGTGGTGTGGTGTGGGGTGGCATGCAGACACAGAATGGTTCGACAACAATCGCATCGTCGACAGCCGTCTGCCCGTACCACCTTGTTCTCACCTCACGATTTCTCCTCTTAATTTGTAATTTTATTTTTCTTTCTTTTTTTTCTTTCTTTTTTTTCCTTTTTTTCTTTTTTTTTCTTTTTTTTCTTTTTTTCCGTTTTTTTTTCTTTTTTTTTCTTTTTTTTTTTTTTTTTTCCCCATCTTTTATTCTCATCTCATTAATTTATCACTCGTCTGTTTTTCTCTGTTTCATCAATTTCTTCCTATTCATTGAATAATTTTTTCTTTTTTTTCCATCCAACGCCTATTCATTTCATTTATTTATTTAATAACTTATAAATTTAATTTTTACCTTTATTAAAAAATTCAAAACTGATTAATTTAAATAATTTTTTTTCGAAAATATTCTTTCAAAAACTTTTAATTTTTGTTTTTTGTTTTCGAGAATTTTTTTTTGATTCAATTTATGTTATGACATATAAGCTCAAATAATGCTAATTGCCTGTGGCACAGTGCATGGAGTGCTGTTGATTTATTTCATATTGATCTTTTACTGTATCAAACCCTCTTGGGAACTACCGATTATTCTAGTCATTTTTTGTTTTTGTTTTTTTGTTTTTTTCATTTTTTATTTTTCTGTTTCGTCTCTGGGAACATGTGTGTTTTTACAACGCTCTAATGAGGTGTATTGTATCTCAAAAGCAAACAAAAGCTACACACACATACACACATACATATACATATAAAGCGCTTGTTTGATAGCTCACTATACAGGCCTAACTCTTACAAAACCCCTTCTAGTTAAAACACCCTTCACGCAACCAACACATACACGACTAACTCACACAAAACCAGCACATACACAACCATCTAACACAGAGCCAACACACACAACCAACACACACAAAACCAACCCACATACAATCAACCTTCACATAACCAACTCCCACATAACTTACTCACAAACAAGCTTTTAAATTCACAAAAAAAACCTCCCAACACACATACAAACCTCCCAACACACAATCAAACTTTCCAACACACACACAAACCTCCCAACATACATACACACCTTCCAACGCACATACAAACCTCTCACCACACACACAAACCTCCCAACACACAGACAAGCAGCTTTTCTTCAACAACGACCCCTTTATCCGCATATGAAGCAAACTAAATCATACGGACATCATGACTTCTATACGACTGCCTT
>OX387252.1:7308169-7310669 GCA_947562095.1 Branchellion lobata | reverse complement strand
TGAGTAGACGAAAAAGTGAGTGAATGAGTAGACGAAAGAGTGAGTGAATTGAGAAAGATGTGAAAAAATAATTGAGTGAATGAAAGTTATAGTAAATAAACTGAATGATTGAGTGATTGGAATAATAAAAGAATGAAAATGAAAGAATGAATGAACCATGATGAAGTAATAAAATTTGATGGTAGGAGCTTCAGGTGAGTATATGTTTGGCTGTAAAATATATTTTTGAAAAATTTTTAGAAAGTATAAAAAAAAAAGAATTAAATTATTTTGTTAATAAAAATTGCAAAATATTTTTTTTAAACATGAAAAACTAAAATTAATTGTTGTTAACAAAATAAACAAAATAAATAAAATTAAAAAAATGATAAAAACAAAAAAAACAGTCTGTAACTGTGTTATAGTTTTTTTTCATATAAAATCCATTCGGTTTCTTGTTTTCATTGATGAATTGTTCGTATGACATGTAGAAAACCTATCAAATTTATCATTTCTGTAAATTATTTTTTGTGAGGCTATTTTTCCATAATAACTTTTCTCTCTAAAATCGTTTTTATCAATTTTTCTGTAAAATCTTTTTTTTGTATAAATTTTTTTTCGTTTGATTATTTTTTTAGTAGTTTTGTTTTTCTGATAGCTTAATTTTCTCTGCAGTTTTTTTTTCAAAATAGTTTTTTTTTTTTTTTTTTCGTTTCAACATAAAACAAAAATGATTGTCACAAAGAGGAATAGATTTAATTTTCCAGTTTTGTGAAAACATTTTTTTCAGAATTTTTAAGCATCCGTTTTCAAGCTTTATGGTCTTTTTTCTCTTTCAAAATTCATAAACCACTTCTTCCTTCAGTACGTATGGACGAACATTTAATCGTTCACACTGAATTCTGCATCACTCTTGTTCTCTAAAACGTTCATGCAAACAAAGATTTTAAAAGGATTAACAGTACGTTCACACAAACAGAAAATCTCATAATGTTTGCACAAACAGAAAATCTCATAATGTTTGCAAAAACAGAAAATCTCATACAATGTTTGCAAAAACAGAAATTCTCATGTTGTTTGTAAAAACAGAAATTTTCATAACGTTCATACAAACAGAGATTTGGACGAACAAGGATTTACAAAGGTTTCATACAAACCACAATTAATGGAACAACAAAGAACGATTGGTCGACCTCACAAACAATAGTCTCTTGTTCTCTTTGAAGAGCTAGTTCTTTCATCAGGCTAATTAGC
The DNA here is from genome assembly GCA_947562095.1 of Branchellion lobata. Lineage (NCBI taxonomy): Eukaryota > Metazoa > Annelida > Clitellata > Hirudinida > Piscicolidae > Branchellion > Branchellion lobata. The sequence goes on along the minus strand of OX387252.1, from coordinate 7,309,436 downwards.
CGTTTCAGAGGAACAAGAGTAATTGCCTAATTATAAACTAATTAAAAAACTAATTAATTATCACATCAAACGCTAGATAAAGGCACTGAAGTTTCCAATCATAACCAACCTTTTCAGTCTACTCCTCGCTCACCGCTTGTCGACAACTCTTGATTTTAGTCTCAAAAAAAATTTATTCTGGAAACTTTAATTATTCAAATTGATTTTTTTTAAATAATTATCAGAAAATATTGAAGTTTTAAAAATATTCAACAGGATTTAGCTTTTGAAATACTCAATTCGCCATCACACGAAGTCAAAGGTAACCAAGCAGATTAATATTTCCGACTTTAACTACATTTAAACTTTTGAAAATACAAAAATCACACTAGAATGCTGAATTGAAATGAAACCAGAATTGAAATTATTTCTTCATGAACTCAATATGATAAGGGTTCAAACGACACACGGTAACTCTTACGGTGCGGTAACATCGACAGGAACCGCCACTCGCTTCTATCTCCTCAACTTCAACGCTCGTATAGAGCTTTAAAAGGCTCCATGTGTATGTATGTGTGCGTGCGTGCGTGCGTGTGTGTGCGTGTGTGTGTGTGTGTGTGTGTGTGTGTGTGTGTGTGTGTGTGTGTGTGTGTGTGTGTGTGTGTGTGTGTGTGTGTGTGTGTGTGTGTGTGTGTGTGTGTGTGTGTGTGTGTGTGTGTGTGTGTGTGTGTGTGTGTGTGTGTGTGTGTGTGTGTGTGTGTGTGTGTGTGTGTGTGGGTGTGTGTGTGTGTGTGTGCGCGCTTGTGTGTGTTCGTGTGGATGAATGTATGCTTTTAAATTTACATACATACATGCACCCATGCTTAAATACACGCATACATACATACATACATAAACAAATACATACATACAAATATACGTACATACATAGACAAACAAAAAGATACTTATATACATACTTACATACCCAAATACAAAGAAACATACATAGTTGATACCTTACTTGGGTTGGTTATATTTTCATTTGAAGATTATGCACACCTCCGGATAGTATGTATGCAAATTTGTTTCGGTACAATACAATACATCACAGAGCTTGTATACTTGTTACAATTGTTTTATTGTTATTGCTGTTATTAATTTTTTCCGATTCAGTTTGAACTAATTATTTAGCGCTGATTGTGAAACGCCAAAATGGGTTTTTGCAATTGTGTAAACAGAATGTGGTTTATGAAAGTTGGTGATGGGAAAGAGAACGAGAGAATAGAAGACAGAAAGAAAATTATGA